>JAOWBB010004516.1:0-33920 GCA_028565995.1 Ricinus marginatus | reverse complement strand
TTCAAAAAATTATTTTTTGGCCCGCCCCCCCCCCCCCCCCCCATTTATTGGGCGAATTTCAATGAGAAATAATGAATGCAATTACCTTAACTGTGCCATCAAAGGTTTTTATTTTATTTATTAAAAAATGATAATTTGATGGTTTTACGAACAAAAGCAATTTCTTAGCAGGGAATTCTTTCATTTTGGAACAATTTATGCACAATTTCAGAAGGCTCAAGTGTTTCATTTTTATTTTAAAAAAAAAAAAAAAAATTTCAAAGTTAATTTTTTCCCTCGTGAATCCGCCCAATCCTCTGAACACTTTAAATCTTTGATTATAACAATCAATATTGCTAAATATTTTTAGATATTTTTGCGTTGCCTGAAGTGATCTGGATGTGATATTAAACCGTGGAAAAGCCGCTGATTTAAATTCCGGTTTGACAAATTAATCTGCCAACATATTGCCGTTTCTTCTTTGTACATGAAAATTTTGCGTAACGTGATCTTCGGCAGATATTCTGTGAGTGAATGTTATTTTATTATTATTATTATTATTATTATTATTTCAAAGTAAAACAAAAAGTTTTATTCGAAATATTGAGCAGTTCCTCATATATTGAGTAACTTAACTCTTCAAGTTGCTTCACATATTGAGTAACTTATCGCACTGGTTGGGACAGTTTTCGCCTAGATACTCGTCAATACAAATTCGTATGCTGATCATGTTTTCTTTCGCGATGAGCTGCATAATTTATCGTTAAATTTAACTACGCATTTTATTTAACAAGCAGAACAAGTCATTTATATGTGTGTGTGTGTGTTTTTTTTAACTAGCTGTAAGAAACGTTGGATCATCGGGAGGAGGCAAATTTAATGCAAATTATTGCCAATTTTGATGAAGTTTCATTTAGATTAATTAAAGGAGAAGGGCAATGATGAATATGAATCGGTTATTTCGGCAAGCACTTGCCGGACGCTATGAGCAGCGAACAGAGAGCATTGTCCTTTAAAGTTACAGGCAATCTTCATCTGGTTTTTCGCATTCTGTCCAAACTGAGATGGCAGTTACGGTTCTCTGTCGACGGAAGTAAGAAATAATACGCTGTTGTCTTTGAAAGTTTTCACGACAGTTCGGAGGTCGTGAAATTTAATGACAGTCCATACATACCCCGACGTTAGTGTCATTTTACAAATACGGCGAGAAGTCTTTGACTCTTCAACGATATGTTTTTTTTTTTTTTTTTTTTGGTCCCGAAAACCGCAGCCGTTCAAAATTGTTATTTATTAAGAGCTGAGAAAATAATTTAAAATTTCCCCACGTCGCAGTTAATATTTTCAATTAGGAGTGCGTCACCTCGGAATATATTGAACAGTGTCGTAAATGCGGTGGTCGGATGTCAATTCCCAGACGAACAAAAGCTGGAAATCGAAAAAAAAAAAAAAAAGAAAGAAAAGGATTCTTGCTTTTTAGGTGGGAAAATCATAAATTTGCGGCTTTTCGAGAAACATTTTGGAACCGGAGAGAGCCAAAAATTCAATTAGTAGACATGTTTCATGTTTATCTAATAGATCTATTAACTCGATGATTTGTCACATGTCCTGAAAATAACGCTGGAATAACGTTTTGTTGTAAAAGGCATGCCGCGATCCTGTACGCAAACGCACGGTTTTTTAGACGTACCACGAAATTTAAACGTAAAAACAAAATTTTTCCTTTGACAACTCATAAATTTTTGGACGGTTAACCGAACCAATTTAAAATTAGGTCCTACAGATTTTATTTCGCTTCGGACTTGCCTTAAGACGCTGTTCTCGTCCATTTACGGAAGGATATTTTGAATGAAATTTTTCTACAGCGCTTGCTTAAGGTTAATCAAAGACGCAAATAACTTGAGTAGATCCTCGCAATGTCGTACCTGCAATTCACCGCCATTCGCAACGAACGACTCGCGCAATCTGCAGCGCTGCACAAGTGTGATAATAATAAATTTATTGTAATTAATTGCTTGCTGCAAAAGCAAATGTCATACGGATAAAAAGCACAAATAAGTTTATTATGTATGCCACGCATACCCTAGCCGGGAGGGACCAAACGTTGTTGCTAAACGTATAAATGGTGCAAACGACATGCGTTTCGGATTCGTAAAAAATCCGATCGGGGCAGCAGAACATTATCACGTTTACATTTTCATCTCTGGTCCCCACTGAAGTCGTCCTAAATCGGGTAAAAAAAAAAGTCCTTCGCCCTGGCGTTTGTGAACGTCGAAAACCGTCGAACGGAGGCAAAATGGAGCGGGAATTTGGGTGCCGGACGGATAAATCAGGTACCCGGGGGCACCCGGGCACCTACCGCGCGGGGCACTCGAGGAACGTGACACGATTTGAATTATTTCCACGGTCGGCGGAGGTACCAACTTTTTTCACATTTTTAATTGAAAGAAACCGACGATGCCAATTAGCACTCGGCCAATTATTTATAACCTCCGCTTTCCTTTTTCCTAACAGATCCTCTCGAGCCTTTTTTCGGTGGTTCCGCCTCGGAAAGAGGGGGGTAGGAAAAAGAAAAGAAAAAAAAAATAATCCCGCTTTCGAAGATCGCGACGGTCACTGGCTAAAACTATTAAATAAAAATGAATTATGTCTTCTGGGGATGATTCAATATATATGTCACAAAAGTGAAATTTATTGCATTAACCAATTAATGTGAAGCGGGTTTTTCTTTTCACAATTTCTTTTCTTTCATGTTTATAACCGTATAAAATATTACGTTTCAGCGGTATATTTCTTCAAATAGGCGGAGCCCGAACTCGGAAACTTTTTACATTTATTTCAGATCTCGTGGCGCGACTTTCCTGTCGGTCCATTACGCTCCGGCAAATGACGATTTTTGAAATTCGCAACAGCCTGCGATTAATCGTGAGAGGGGCTCTCGGCAGCGAGCCTACACCGTGCTCCCGAAAGCTGAAGATAAAACCTGGCACGTAAATCGTGTAGCACATTTTTTTTTTTTTTAATGCAACAGCAACTGACCGAATCTCCGTATTAACCGGGCCGATGCAGCATTAATTAATTCAGCTTAATGTTCTCCGCGCTTTCGAAAATCGGAATTTTTTTTTTTTTTTTTTTTTTATTAAACCTTATGAATTTTCCTTGCGAAGAAGATGCGCCAGATAAAGCCGGTGAGGGAAGGTGAAATATTGTCATTTAACTGATCGCAGTCTTTTGACATTCAGTAGATAAATTGGTCCCATTTTCTCAAGGCAGGGACCGGGAAATTTGAAATTCCTCCTTGAATTCCTTATTTCCGAGGCGCGAATTCCCGTTGGTTAGTGGTGAAATTTTAATCTTTTTACGTAGCGAAATTGCAGAAATTGAAGAAGGTGCTGCTCAGGATGGATTTTATTTGGTCGCACGTCAAACGCGGATATATCTGCATGGGCAGATACCTGCCGGTCGTCAGATGAAAAACTCCAACGGAGAACGGAATGAAAAAAGAGAGAGAGAGAAAAAGAAAAAAAAACATTTGTCATAGATTTCGTACCATATTTTAGATTTCTAATTGAACCTGAATTTGGTTTTCAAACGAGTTTCACTTAAATGGCAAATTACCCGTTCAAGCTGAGGTTTTGAAATCTTGATTTTGACCTGTTCCGGTATAAGAGACTTTCAGATGAGGAAGTTATTAAATTATTTTATTTAGCTGAACAAGAAGATAATTATCGTCGTTGTCAAAGCATTGGACTTTTATGTATCATATATTAATAGCGGCATTTGATGAGGATGCGGTGCTTGCCAGGAAAAAAAAAAAAAAAAAATTTATTTTAAAGCAGAGAAGCGGGTTCTCAGTTTTGAAATTCTTGAAAGTTTTTCACGGTGGAAAGCGAATGCACCATTAATCCCAACTGCTCCCAGGCGCCTTCATCTATATAATGTTCAGCTGGGAACCAAGATTGAGGTAAATATCTTTTTCCCCCCCCCCCTTCCCCCCCCAAACTTCTTGAGATACTACTTTGTAAAGTGATTCATGGCCCTCTCCAGGATGTACAAAACTGCCTATATAAAATAGGTTGGAGATTTTCTGGACATCAATTCGCCCTGCTGAAATAGCCCGAGCGAAACGACGATGGATATCAAGAATGGGGATTTGCCAAGGTTCGGAGCTTTACATATTTCGGATAATGTTTTTTTGGGCCGGGTTGTCGATCGAAGTCCTTTTCCTCCCATCGAATCGCCATCACGAAGCTTGAAACTCCTTTAATTTCCAATCGGTGATGCAAAATCGTGAGATAGCGAAAATAATAATAATAATAATAATAAAGCATCACGATGCCGTAAATTCGCATGAGAGCAACATGAAGGAGCACGAATTTGGAAGGGCGATTCCGGAAGTCCGGCAAAAGAAAAAGGTTCGTAATGTAGTTTCCGATCCGTGGCATTAAATCATTAAAACCACGATCACTCCCCCCCCCCCTCCTCTCTTCCTCTTTCTCACGTCAAATCCCGTTTCGCCGTAAATACTTAAATAAACTTTTCACCGATAAAAAGGCATTCCGTTGATTTCAGAAAAAGGAGAATTGAAAGTTTCCAATTGAAAATAGGATTGATTCGGATTTAAATCGCTTATTCAGTTTACAAGTTAACAATGATTAAAAATTATTCTCGTATTCAGCGATAAAGTTTTCACACGAAAACTTCGGGAATCGGTGAACGAGAAGAAAAAATTAAATTTGGAGCTATCGCATTAAGGCATCAAAGACGATTTTGAGTCCTTTCCCCGGGAAAAGTCTTACCCAATCTTCAGTTACTTCCCGTCAAGTGGAAATTTGATTTTTCACAATCTGAATTCCTTTTGCCTAAGAAATTTTCATCCCTTAAACTTTATTCCCGTAAAAAGAGCCAAAAAAAAAAAAAAAAAAAAAAGGAGAAGAAGAAGAAGAAGAAGGGAAAAGTCCCGCTGTAAAAACTAAAAATTCCCGGTTGCGAGGCAGGGACCGGAGATGGTTGTCCGCGATAAATGGCCTTAGTTAATTATAACTTTGATTGTAAATTAGCGGGCACGAGCTCGGAGACAGCGGAAAGCGATCGGGGGCTGTTCCGGCATCCCCCTGCGCAGCCCTTTGCGAAATCCCGCGGTTTTGCCCGCTGGAGAAATTTGAATAAGCCCGACTTGCTCAGATACCGTTATCAAGTGACTCTGCGGCGGTTTCTTCGAGTCGGAAAAACGTTTTCTCTGCTTGCTCGCAGCTCGAGCAAGGCTCCCTTCGCGCTGCAGCGAGATCTCCTTTTTGATCCCTCGTCTTCGTCAAAGGAGCTCACGCTGTCGGTGAATGCATCACTGCATAAAGTGCGGGTGATGCATTTGTCGTGAATCTCGAACGACATTATCATTATTTCCGCATTGTGTTAGCTTAATTCTTCATCTTTGCCGTCTGTGGCCCCTCGATCAGGCTACGGACGAAAAAGTTATATTGTTACATCCACTTAGAGAATTATGCAAAAATCTGCCCAGAAGATCTTGAGCCCTAAAATGTCACGATTTTTTATTTTTTTTATTTTTTATTTTTTTATTTTTTTATTTTTATAATAATGAAATGGGAAACTCCATTAAAACTCCATTTTCTTGAAAAACTCGTTGCCTTTTATTTTTGTTCTCCTTTTTTTTTTTTTTTTTTTTTTTTTATTTTATTTCTCTTCTTTTTTTGCATTAAATTAATTGTATTGTTAATTCTTTTTCTATTTCGCATTGTCCTTTTGAATTTTTTAAATCTCAAGCTAAAGAGAAAGACGGATAAAGGAAGTCATATTGGATATTTACAAAAGGAGAAGCGGATTTTGAGTGAGTTTAATCGATACAGAATCGCGGAGCTGCCTTTGAAGAAGGTTCCCGAGGCCGGGACCGAAAACCCGGGGCGGCCTTATCTTAAGATGCACGAAATTCGAAAAGGTTTTTTTCCGGGTTTTCCGGACTGCAAAATATTACCGAAAGTAACTGAGAATCCCGGAGCTGCAATAGTCGGAGGTTCATCCCCGAAATCGAGCATTCTTCTTTGGGGCCGATGTCATAAAAATATTTCGCGATTCGCGAAAGGGAAGACCCGAGACCGCTTTCAAACCCAGTGACCTGATGAATGCCAAAGGTAATTTGCCTGCTAGAGAGTTGGGGTACCGGAGAAAAAATCGACACGGTGATTAAGAACATAATGGATGAAGATATATCACGCTGAATACATATGCACCAGTTATAAGTTTTCCAAACGACTTATTTCCAAAATTCCATTTGGTGCTTGTGACTTACCACAATAGAAGGGTCAAGAAACAAAAAAATGAAATATTTATGGTCCGAGACATTTATATTCGGTGAGGTATCAATTAATATTGGAAATCGGGCCTTTAACATTTGGTAATAAACCGAAGTCATAAATTTGGTAAGTTTGACTCACGTATTTAGGTAAAAATGGCCGAAAAATATATGCGTATATTATTATGTTCGTTTCTCAGTCGATAGGATGTTCAAAATTTTATCTGTTGCGAGTAACTTTTAAATACTCGATTAAACTTCATTTGGTTTAGGGACTCGCACTTCGCGCACGGTTCACAGGACATTAAAGGTTAGTTAAGATTCTCTGCCTAAGAATGGGATGCACGTATCGGATGAAATATTGTCGCGTAGGGTGTATTGGATTGCAATTGAATAGAAATTAAATCAGATTTGGCTTAATGCGTTGTCACTGGTATATTTATAGCATCAGTCGGGAAATATATCCGTCCGCAGCAGGGAGCAGAGTTACTGCAAAATGTGATGAACATTCGGGTTTTGGTCGACGTACACGACGCTCCAAACTGTGCGATTTCAACCGTTCGTGATGCGAATCGCGACAGCCCGCCGAAGAATTATTCATTCTTTCGAACGCGAATGATCCCCAATTATTCCCCGTTTAATGAAGGAGGGAAACACGGTTAGCGCGGCATGCTGCAGATGCATGCGCCGTCGTCTGAGATTGGACTGACGGGCAAAAAGTCGACGGCGAGAACTGAGGATTTTCACGCGGAAAAAGTCGATTCGGCAGCGAGCGAACAAGCCTTAGGAGGAACCGGTCCCGTTGCCGTGAAATTTACTTGTACAGCCGTCGCGGCAGTAGATTGCCATTGACGATCGGCAAATGTGAAGTTAATCTCAAGAGGCTGGACGCGAGAAAATCCGAGCAGTTGGAAATCCTACAATGTATTGTTGCACGTCACGTATTTCGATGCTGTCGTGTAATGCCAAATTTAAATTTTTGCGGTTCAAATTTCGATATTGGTAAGTGAGACGGGCCTGCCCTTATTGCTTAGTTCATTAATGAGGCAGAAATAATTTTAAAAAAAAAAAAAAAAAAAGGAAAAATACATAAATAAATAGACTAAGACAGGAATTTTGATTAATTCTTTTAAAATTATAAAAAATTGATTCAAAGGGAAATTGTTATTTTATATATACATATATATATAAATAATTCGTTCATTATATCAATCATTTTTTTCTTCTTTTGCGTACAAATATCAAACTTTTTTTGTGCGTGAATGCTAGAAAGTAAATGTTTACTGTCAAGTAATTAGGTGCAGCGTTGACCAAATCGCTTGTGCATAAAAAAAACATTAAACGTTCCCGATCCTAAAAATTTGTACAAGTCAATTGACCGCAATCGGAGACATCATTTGATGGTGAATAAGAATTTTGATAGGAGTAAGATGAATGATAAAAAGAAAAAATCAATTAAATCTTAAAATATGCAAGATCTCCGTGGGGAAAAGTTCATTCAACGTATTTTCCACTTCAATTGCCGTTTGAATCTTTTATCGGTGGTAAGTCAACTCGAAATTCTACATTTTGCTCGTGGATCTCATTTCAATTTCGATAAAAACTTTTAGAATGTAAAGTGTACAATTGACAGGGGTATTACCTGAAAACTCTCACTCGGATTTCAAAGTTGAAAATTTTCGAAATAAAGTCAGTCGACCTCTGCTTTCTTGCAACCGCAGTGCTCCCGACGCGGGGCTTTTTCCGCGTGCCTTCCATTCGGGGCTGCCTCGGGGAACGGTCGGTTGTTCAAACGGTTTTTTTTTTTTTTTTTTTGTTTTTTTGCTCCTTAGCCCCCGCGAGAAAGGCACAGGTTCCGCCGGGCACGCGGAATCGCGAATTTTACGATATAAACGCACATTTTTCGCGAGCGGATCCGCGGGAGCCTTCGGACGCAGCGATCCCCCTTCCGGAAAAGCGCTACCAAGTTGAAATGATGGAAATCCGGAAGAAGAGCGAAGCCGGAATAGGTTTCTTTAGATTTAATCTAATCTTAAATGAAAGGAAACAAAAGTTTCCCAGGGAAAATTCCCCCCACCGACGCTGTCGCGATCCGGGTAACAATCTTCCAACTTTCTGAACTCTCAGGATATTCTCATTCGACTTTCATTATAAACGGCAAATACCATTTTGTTGCTTGATTACATTTTTCATTGATTTGGGTATTAGGGATGGTCTCCCTCGGGGAAGAAGCGAGTAAATACCTCCAGTGAGCGATGATAAGCTTCCAGTATATAAGTGTGTACACGGTTGTAAGTGTATTGAATCGATATTTATGATTAGGGTTTTTTTAACTAAAAAAAACTGGATATTTCGTCGAATCACCACAAAGTTCTGCGATGATGTTCGCCTCCTGCCCATTAAAGAAGTTTGAAATTGGTTGTAAAGATAAATTTTTGAACTGTAAAGAAAAAAAAAAAAAAAGAACCAGCTTTAATCTTTTACGCCTTTCACCATAAAAACTTAAAAAAAAAAACCAGAATATCAGATCTTTTCCAACATAACTTTTCAATATACATATTGGTTCCTCGAAGGGGAAGTTTTTCCCTACGTATCGCTATTATCGTGTAAATTAAAAAGAAAGACAATATGTAATTTGATAATGAGTGATCCAATCTGTACGAGTTTCCACTCAGCATTGCACATGACATATGTACATAATGATGCATGATAAAAGAACGCGGTTGAACAGTATTTGGACATTAGTTTATTTACCTAAAGTATGAAATTCGCTAAATATTGTGGTTAATAATTCATCTAAATGATCATCCATTACAGTGTTAACATCTAATAAATTTAAAGCTAATAATAAAAATTCAATTCGGAAGATTAATCTACGGTCTTTAAATCGTACAGAATGAGAATTGAAATTTATTACGGTGGCATCTACCTCCCAAACAAAATGATCTATGTGAATTATTTTATGCTTATTGAGTTAATCCATTAATTCTTAATAAATTATTCATTTGCGTCGGGTGCGACAGCATTTTGTCGAGGATGTGAAAATTTAAATCTTTACTTTAGAAATGCCGCAGCGTCGGAAAGCGGGCCTTGTGATGCTGACAGGATCCTGCAGGAAGCGAAAGATGCCCATTCGGATCGTCGCGTGATGTATATCCTTGCACAGATCAATTGGGCCGCATTAGCAGGGGCTCATTTGTAATACGAAATGCTCAATATCAATTATGGCCGATATAAATACACGTCAAGAGCAAAGTGCTTCGTGCATTTCAAATTAGAATCGTGTGAGTTATTTCGTGTTGGTGAGACGCATTTTTTTGTGGATTGATTCGTGTAACAGTGAAGGCATAATGGAATATTAAAGCTGTCAAGGTATCCCTCTCCGCAAGGGAGCTCAGCTTAGGCCGAAATCAATTTAAACCAATCAGTCGTGTTTGAATCAATGGAACATTAATCCAAATATCTGCGGATAATGATCGATTCTGTTTTTTTCCACATGCCGACCAGTCATTATCTCTCAGATGTTTATCTAAATAAATCAAGATTTTTTTTTTTTTTTAAAGAAAAGATTTAAGTAGTAAAACTAGTATGAAACGTTATTTCTACAGCTTAAGAGAGACATAAGTGATGTTAAATTTCTCTTTTTTCGGAACGTCACCTCCGGCGAGACAAAATCCAATTTGAAGCTGTTACAATTGAACTTTGACAATTTGTGTCGCCCAAAGATTTTAATGGCAAAGGAAAAAAAAAAAAATATCGGTTAGTTGGTCCGCATTTGATATGTTACAACAGAGTTTTGAGATGTTTTCCTGTCGGACTTCAAAAATGCTCAGTGAAATGACTGAGAACCAATTTAAAAACCTTTTTTTTTTTTTTTATTGGCTGCTGTGCTGCTTTCTGCAGCTCCGTTCTGGAGAGGATTTCAATCCAAGCCCCATCCGAACGCCGTTTTTCATCCCCGATCTCTGGCAATCGCTAAATATCAAGTCAACGAAGATTTTTTCATCGTTCTAAAGCCCCCTCGAGGCAACTGAATAACCGGGGGAAGATTTTAAGCTCGGGAAAAAAAAGCCGCAGATTGAAAAAGGCGTGCCTCGGGACGGAGAATCCGGGACGAGTGAAAAATTCTTGAAGCCGCCGGATGCCCAAAATTTTCGAAAATTGATAACGTTTTATTCAGAAGGGTTAAATAAAGGTTTGGGGATTTACCTGCTTTCATAAGGGTGGATATAAAAATTATAAGTTTACGGCGCGGAGACTGCTGTCGTCGAATTCGAAAAGGTTGTTTTGCATTCGGTAAGCGAGGCAAGGGAGGACGACCCCGGGGGTTGCAGGTTTGCATAATCATCAACGGGGAAACAAAAAAAAAAAAAAAACCCGAGTTTACCGAAAGTAAGGCGACGATAAAGTTAATAAGATCCTTGAGAGAAAAGCTCATGTAACCAAATTTCGGAAAGTTCTCTTTTTTTTTTTTTTTCCTAAGCGGAAAAGCTCATTTAAAAAGTTACTTTATCCGGAAAAAGTTTTTCCGAGGCTGGCCAACGGAGACGGAGGAAGACTGATTTCTTGAGATAATTTTAAATTAATATCTTACAGAAAAAAAAAAAAAGACTCTTTCCGTGAAAATTAATTAAACAAACATTTTTCCTCGGGAAATTTAGTTTAATTTCGGTTATTTTTCTCAAAATCAGATTGGTCTTGATAGGCTCGCCATGCGCCCGGACCGGAAAAACTAAAAGTTTTCCAAATATATACAAGCAATCCGTTTATAATGGATAACTTGCTAACAAATGGGGGCGAAAGGTGGCGCTTTAGCTGCGGTTGTTTTGCAATCAAGCTTCGCCCACACAAGGTTCATATATATATATATATATAATCAAAATGGCGCAGTTCGTGCAACATGTCGAAAATTAAGGGTAGGAAACCAAATTAAAGTCGTTCGTTATGCTAAAACCTCGTTCGAATTTATCAAAAAACATTAACGATACATAAATAAAATCCGCTGAAGGAGAGCAAGTACCGATCCAAACAACTTTTCATATGATATGAAACCAGGTGACAGGATCATCAAGCGCCGTTTATATAATGAAATAAATACCCGAACCTGCTTGCTGATGTAATTTTATCAAATACATTCTCATTCAAATTGAGATATTAAAACCATTCCTTTTCGGCTACATTAAAACATCCAAAACGACAAATAATTAGTTTCTTAAAAATTTTTATTTTTTACATGTTTAGGACGTAAATTCTTTCCGGGGCAAAGGAAAAAAGCTATTAATTTGGTAGAGTTTTGCATACGAAAAGCAGCACCTGTAAATAATGACCGTTCTTTGTTGTTTTCGAATACATTTGAAAATGCGCCGTGATTTTTTTAAAATTTCCGCAGCCTCCGACCGGTCACGCAGCGAAATACCCGAAACCTAAATCGCATTTCCCGAAGGATCATCACTTGAAGAAGTGAAACGCTACCCGCGATGGGGGCACACCCCGAGATGGAGTGACAAAATCGCGCTGGAAGTGATCCGGACGATTTCTGCATCATTCATACCTTCCGCCCCGGGAATGCAAAATTTTTGCCGCCCCTGCCGACATATCGGGAGCGGAGGGACGACGCCTTAAGGGCAGCAAAACTTCTGTACCAACGCGGACGGAGGCGCCTGCAAGAAGCAAGGCGAGTTTTGAAAATTGAGCTTTTGACAAAGGAGGCTACTCTGTCGAGATCGCGGATAAGTGGTCCATAGCCCGGATAAAAAACAAAAAAATAAATAATTTAGATTATGGGACGGTTGGCAAGAGTAAGTTTTGCGCAAATAATTTGTTCAAGCTAAAATTTATCCAAACATTATCTAGCAGAGAATGCGCGATCTATCGTGGGCGATACCTGGTCGCACAAATACGTGTTGAAAGAGATGCAAACTGTTTTGGCTAAGATGTGCCACCCAGAAACAGGTAAAATGCCTTCGATGCAAGGACCTCTGTCTTGGTTGCGGAGAAATTCGTGTTGTCGCAATCCGAATATTAAAGGCAATGCAGGTTAGTGCATTCGTTCTTTGAGGTTGTCTCTGTAACATTTCATTTTCTGTTTCTTTTTTCTTTTTTCATTTTTCCATTTCGACTGCCGGGCGCAGGAATTTTTACACGTGTTATAAAGATCATTTTTTTAGAAATATAAAAGCGCGTCGCGTAGATGGTCACTTTCTTGAAAATTTCTTTTTATGCCTAGCGTAAAAATTTGAGAAACGTCTTCCGCGGTCGCCCAAGTGACAGCTCCCGGATTTCTCAGCTTCTCTTCCATGGTCTTCGAGGCAAATGCACTCACACAAAACGTGAATATGTTAACTGCTTCGGATGCGTTTCGAAACCTGTTGTTGCCCCCGTCAATTATCCTTTATTATCCTCAATAAGTCCTCCTCGAAGCCCGCTCTTCCCTCCCGGCACTCCGCGCCGGCGGACGTTTCACGCCCCTGACTGAATCAGATCCGATCGCCGCGCTCGAGCAATCGAGTTTTGAAACGGCGGGATCCTGCCGGGGATGCTGCGTCTCATCGGGTTTTTACTTTTTCGGCCGAAAAGTCTCCGAAAGCTTTTTCAAATCCTCCCCCGATAAGTTCGTTCACGATGCGGAGGCCGGGTCGAAAGGAAAATTAATCTCCGGTTTTATTTTCATCGTTCGCATCCCTTTCCCAGGGTGGAAAAGGGGCGAGGTGCCGAATTTCGGGATCGCGTCCCGGCCGGGTCCGGTGAAACGTTTTCCGTCCGAGCTGAGTGCTTTCGTCCCGGACTCCAAAGCTGCGGCCTGATCGCTTGCGGGAAGAATTCCCCCCCCCCCCCCGGACGCTTTCTCGGCGTCCGCGAGAACGTCGCCCGTCGAAAAAAAAAAAAAAATCGAAAAACCTGTTTCGAATGCGCACGGAAAAACGAAAAAGGGGGCTTTTTATGTAAAAATTATCTTTGATAGAAATCCCCCCCCCCCCCCCCCCCCCGCCCCGAAAGGCAAAAGGATTGAGGTTCTTTTCGCTTTCGGAATATCGGGACGTCTTCGCAAGTTCTGCAGATTTAATCGCGGGGCTGCATCTCGTGAGAATGGACCAAACCAGCGGATACTGGCTGTTAAATGTAAAATACAGAAATTCCATTTACAAAGAAGAGTGTAAAAGCGAGCGAAAGGGTTGGACAGTCCTTTTGATGATGAAGATTAAATTCCTTTTTGGGTTACTTGTTAAGTGATTGTGCGAACCTTTTTGTGCTGGACATGGACGCGCGATTACTTCACAAGACGGAATAAAAAAAAAAAAAAAAAAAAAATGGAATTTCGAATGCATTAGAGAATTAAAATGTCCTCTCGGTTTTTATCTGCTTCCTTTGTTTCTGCATTAAGCCCTAGGCCGTTCAGGGCGACTTGTTTAATAAGGGAAATGAGAACGGAAAAAAGGCTTATTTTTGTGGCCCCGAACAGTGTGGGAAAGCATCAAACCTGGATGAAAACTAATTGACCGGGATCTGTCCAACTGTCTGAACGTACTGAACATCTCGAATGGATGTATCAATTACCATCCATCTCTGAGGATTGAATTTTAAAAATGTTTCTGTGCATTAACAGCACAGGTCGTGCCTTAATAAGATAAAGGTATATATATATATATTTTTTCTCTTGGGAAGATGCCATAACTCACGAAGTAGCTCTGTGTTCCTGTGAAGACGTGGAAGGCAACAGTTTCTCAGATTTAAAAACCGAAAATTACGTTAAATTAATGCAGATCGGGACTACACCGAGGATGGTGTACCTGGGATCGCGTTTGCGTTAAAGGCGAGAGGGTTAAAAGCAGGTTTCCGGCCCGGTCGGATCCGCGGGTTTCGGCGAAAGATTTATCCGGAGAAATTACGCGCGTCCACCTATTCCAATGTGGCGTGCCTCGGCCCCGAAAATTTTGATTTTTTTTTTTTTCCATCTCCGCCGGAAGCCGACGTCGGGGTATCCCAGGTTCGAATTTCGCGACGTCGAAAATTCCGGTACCTGTCCGACCCGTTTTGGGGGCGGCGACGGCGCCGGTCCCCCTGGAACGTCCAAAGGAGGCGAGGGAAGGTTTTTTCTTTTTTCCTGCGCGAAGCGCGCCGCAAGGCGATTCACGGGCCCGGGGCGTTTCCATCTCAGTCGCCGAAGACCTAAAGGCAAACACGACAGAATTGAGATTTACATTGCGAAAAAACATTTTCCGGGCCCTGTTATTTTCCAGTCTACTCGCTTCCGATTTGCCGAAGCTCGAAGCGGAAATAAACCGGTGTTGAATGAGTTGAATCTCTACCTTCCTTGTCTTTTACAAATAAAATTTAATTTTTTTTCGTTTCATCCATTCACCCAACAAAAGTTAATGGATAAATATTATTTTTTTTTTTTTTTTTGAGAAATGATTAAAGCTATTCAAGTAAATAAATTTTAGGGATACAATCACAACGGAGACTGCTCTTATTACTTCCTTTTTCATAAATACACCCGAGGGAAGAAAGGGGGAAAGATAAATTTTAGTGTCCAAACAAATTCACGGAAAATTAATTAATATATTTTATTAAAGAACAGTTTTAATTGCTTAACATTAAGGGTTAAAAGTTTTTTTTTGTGTGTGATTTTTAAATTAACTTTGTCAGGAACTCAGCAGTGGTGCTTAACATACAGCAAGTTTCACGTCTCGCACTTTGGCACATAATCATTTGCATGTAATATATATATTTTCCTTTTGAAACGACCGGGTTGCGACCCACAGGATAATGCTGAATAAAAGTTTGGATTGAGAATTGCGTTTTCCTGTTTTTTTCCGGTTTTGTACTTCTTTCGTCGCGCTTTTATGTCCGGCTGGTAAACTCTGCTCTTCCACAACCCAGGTCGAACCTAATGTCATTTTTGGCGTCCACCGCTCCGGAAGCGGAGATTTTCGTAGTTCCTTCGAGATTTTCGCGAGGTGCTCGGACACCAAAAAAAAGAAAAGCCTTCCGGCCGGGCCGGAGCCGGCTTTATTTTGTCACGACCTAAAAATCTAAAGTCGAAATAGATGACTTCTGCGGTGATTTTCCCGTCAGGGAATCGGCCGAGCTTTCGCGGCAGGAATTCGATGCATTGAGAATTAGGAATGGGGACCATGAAAAAGGGTCTTATGACTTTAACGGAACGGTTTTTGTGGGGGTCGAATGAGGTAAATTTATCTTTATTAAATCGGGGAAAGATATATGACCTGAAATTTAATTCAGATTTTCAGATTTTTCACTCTATTTCAGCAAATGCAATACTTCAGAAATCAACCGGCGATTTTCCTCGTCCTGCTTTTAACTTTCATTCAAGTCGGTCAGAAACTGAGGTTGGTATTTCTGAAATCACCTCCGTATTTTCACTCCGTTTCGGCTGACGGCCGGGAATTGGAAGGAACAGCAAACTGGATGGGGTATAAATTGTCTTGGCAGGCCCCGCAAAATAGGCATGCACCAGGATTATGGTCTTGGTTATCGGGGCTTTGGCCTTTGACATCCGTGCATCCCATAACGCTAACCATAAAAATGCTCCCTCGCCTCCCTTAATCTGTCTTCATGCGAGGAATGCAAAATTTTCGGGTCCCTCACCGAGCTAAAGTTTTACTTTAGTTTTTCGTATTTAGCGAAAAAATTAATGGCAAACGGTTGGGAGAGTTTAACCGTCAGGTCTTAATAAATTAAAAAAGTTATCTGAGGATTCCCATCTCAAGGAACGGTTAAATTAATCGTAAAAAATTAACAAGGTAGGCTCACATTTTCAACATCCCTCAGAAAGGGATGGGGGTGAGGAAAAAAAAAAAAAGTTTCTTCTTTTGATCTCCCGCGCTGCGGATTTTGTCGGAAGGAGACGGGGTTAGGTTAGGTGCCTTGCTTAATAAGATATTGCCTGAGAATAGTTTTCCTAAGCCGCATGAGTTTTCATATTAGCAGTTCCACACTCCGGTCTGCATGCCATGCAAAACATTTATATTCGGAATATTCCAGAAGTCGGGCGGTCGGCGCAGACGCGTTTGGAAAAAGCGATTTGAAAGGAGAAAAGGTTTGCAGGCCGGGGGAGCCCGAAGGGGAGACTTCATCTGGATCCTTTCTTCGATATGCTTTTGGAGAACCACCCGTTGTCAAAGATGGTAGAGATTAGAGTGATGAATATACGAACTTTTCCGAATTACGTTCTTTTTGAAACGCACTTTTCCATGGCTGGGCACGACTTGAATGCACGCTGGTATTTTCTTGTAGATTTTGCCGGGAGATGAATATATGCGTCGGGGACATATTTTTTTCATCCCCGCACGGCGAACTCTGAACTAAATGTCGTAAGGTTGCTGAATTTTACGAACCACGCGTCAGACTCGGAATGTTTTACGGCATTGAAACGGAGGCGAGGGCCTTATTTATGACAGCGATAACGTTGAGCGGCTCAAAATGCTGATTTGAATACTTCAAATTTATATGGAACTTGTTCGGTTACAAATTAGCGACGTGAGAAATTTTCTCCTTTGGTCCTCACATAAGTTATATGATAATTCGGAGCAAATTATATGGCTTTTTGGAAATTTTCGTTCAAAACGAAAGTTTCCCGATGAGGCAAGTGCCGTGAAGGCACGCGAATTTTTGGCGCAACAACCTCAACGTAAGCAATTGTTATGAGGTAACCGCCAGATAAAAGTCCTTCCAAGACGGATCAATTTCCTTTTTCTCCTCAAATAGGGGCGCAAGCAGAGTTAATATTCCATACATCAAAGACCTCTGCATAATCTCTTTGGTATTTCCAATTTCAGCAACCCGGGTAACGAAATAATTTCCACGTTTAAAATTAATAATAATGAAAATGCCATTCAAAATGTCGGAATATAATTATGAGTCTATTTCTTTGAGAGGCTTTTACGTTCTTTATTACAACATTTCATAAGACTATTTTTCACTCGGAAAATTTCTTTTTTCCCATTTTCCCCCTTTTTTTTTTCTCATTTACGTGCCATAAACGTCTGTCATGTTGTTCTTATTCGAAGATAAACAATGCCTCCGCGATTTGCATTACCCCCGAAATGGAACATCGTTAACAAATCCGTTATTATATATATATAATCGATCTTTCTTTTTTTTTGTGCACTTTAACATCTTCTGCAGCAGTTTTCGTCCTTATCGCATTTCAACGTAAGAACAACGCGGGGAAAAAAAAAATTTTCGATTTTTTGCCGGTTTTTACAGCGCGAAAGTACACATCACGGAATTAGATGGTGGATCCATAGCATTTGAGTAAATTAATGCTTCGTATCAACTGTAAACGTGCTTTTGGAGCAATAAACGTAACGAAGATACATACATACGGTATGTACATTTCGTGAATAACGTGCAACATAAAACTTTTTGATGGTTTTTCATATATGGCTTATAAAATTTTTTTTTTTTTTGAATTTCGATGAAATTCCTCGTGAGTAAAGGCAGAAAAGAAAAAAAAAGAATTATTAAACGCAAACAAATTTCACAACAAGCATTGATAGACTGCGGCTAAATTAACAATCAACGATGTATTATTATTATTATTATTATTATTATTATAGATAAAATTGTTTGTTTGCTGCCGAATACAAGGCCGTGTAAATGCTCCTCAGCTTTGAGGCCTCAGCAGGAGCAAAATATTCGTAAGGAATTTCAGACAATTTACCATAACGCCGTTTTCTGTTTTCAAAATTACATGAATACAGATAATTAATCATCAAAGAGCTTTCTATTTCGAAGCATCAGGTTTAAAATAATACGATCCAAATTTAGAAGATTTCCCCCGGAAAGATCCAATTTTCCCTGTTCTACAGATGAGGATTTGGCTTGGCACTTGGTCCCCGATGCCTGCCACGGTACCAAAATCAGGGAATGTAATTTTTTTTCTGTTTTGTAAAATCTCATATGAATTTATCCCGAAAAGGGAAAAAAAAGACATTAGATCAAAATGTTTCATCCGAAGCAGCGAAAGTTCAAAAATTTTTATCCTTATGTATATATATATATAAAATAATGAAATGAAACAGAAATTCCGCATGGCATCCATTTATCTGACGATGAGCGCGTTTTTTTTTTTTTTTATCCCCCCAAACCCCCGTTCGTCTTCATCCCTTCATGCACATTGATATTGCAAAGGGAAAATTTACACATGGAGAACGAGAGTGCAGGGCAGGAGAAGAGGAAGTGGCATTTGATTTATTCCTGCTCTTTATATTTCAACTTTTCACACAATTTTCCCTTGCTCCGGGGGATGGAAGAAAAAAAAGTTGTACAAACAATGTACAACTGGAGGATTTTCAGAATCTGAGGAGCATATTATCTAGTAAAATATCTCCTTTGGGGACTGAGCAAAAATAAAATTCGATCGTGGAGTTGCTTGCCGACAAAAATGGCGGTTTCTTTTACAATGGGTAATTGTGGAACAGTTTATTGTGAGCGCCCTACCTGGGCTTAGCAGGTTACGCCGCCTTTTTTTTTTTTTTTTTTTTTTTTTTTTTTTTTTTTTTAAATTCATTCCTTTTCAGAAGCCTCCATTAGAATATTGATGATATGAGATAAAATTATTCATGAGATATTCCGAGATATATTCAGCGGACGAGCCGTCAAGGGGATGTCAGACCGTATGTATCACGTAGGTCAGCGCAAAGTTCACCTTTAAAGGGGTTTGCTTCGGCGAGTCTGGCATCGGGGGATGCACATCACAACATCAGACCATACAAAAAAGAAAAAAACAACGGCAATTTGATTAGAGCAGCCAGTTTTCTGTACTCGCCAATTTGAATTCCTTCTGAACGGATTCGGGGAGAGAAAAAAAAGTTTGATGTGTTAAGGGAAAATTTTTATGAAATATCCAAAAAAAAAAAAAAAAAAAAGAAAATAGTTTTTTAAACTATGAAACGCACTACAGTTAAAGACAGTAAATAATGCACGCCGAAAAGTGAAGTGGAGGAAAGCAGAACAAGAAAGAAGCATATTTAACTATTTACGATGATGGGATATCAAGAAGTTTGAAGAAAAAGTTGAATTAAAAAGAAAACATGGAAACGCGGCTTTTTATGTTATATATGAAGGTATTTTAGGATGATGCCTGGAGGGAAAAATGAGTTTATGAAAGAAGAAGATTTAATATTAATCATTTTTGGATTATAAAATGCTTATTCTAAATCAGGAACGGCTCTGACTATTTTCCAACTGAACGCTGCAGAAAAAATAAAGTTACGTGAAATCTCTGCATTTAATTATACATAAAATATATATATATATATATATAAATTAATATAAATAATTCATTTATCTTTTTTTCGCTTGTTAAAATGAATTTTTTTCTTTTCTTTTTTTTGAGTCGCCGACGCATTTCGTCAGCAATTAATGTCCAAATCAGAGAAATATATTATACTATTGATTCAGCATGGAAATAATGAAAGTATAATAAAGAAAAAGCATCGTTGCAGGGGTTGCATTTTGTCCCGATGCAACCAAATATTCAGCGATTGGAATCGTGGCGGAAAATCCAGCTACAATTTCCCGATCCGGAAGCTCCTCGCTCAGCGCGTAAAGTTAAAGCTCTTTACATATAAAATTACTAAGGACAAAAAGGCTCTTCCCTTGATTTTTCACAAAATTTATTGCCATCAGTTGCCGCGACCTTTTAAAAACTGCCTCCTTTACTGACTTTCCGTCTTGGGCTGCAAATATTTGAGCATCCCATTCAATTCCGCAACATTTCTCTTTTTGTTTATACCATCGCTCTCTGCTTTGAAACCATTTCGCTCCCATTTTACTTCCATTCAAGCAATCCAAAATTCATCCTCCGGAGGGATGAAAGAGAGAAAAAAAAAATCCCCTTTCAACTGTTAGGTATCCACCGCGACTTAAAACGGAGACCGTCATAAATCTATTTGCGCTGAATATTCCCGGAAAACATTTTTCTTTAATCCCCACCCTGGATAAATTGAAAACTCTTTGGGCCTATCTCGGTCCATGAAACTCTGCAGCGCATTTGATTGATGTAGCTGATTATGCAGGGCTCATTTTTTAAAAATGGGAGCCTTCCTCTCCTCGGGAGAAGCAGAGAAGAGGCCAAAGCCATCGGCAGAAAGCCCTGCATGCTCCACTTTATCATCATCTCGCAGGGAATTCACCATCCTGAAGCGATTTCAAAGGGGGGGCGGTAAAACCCTCGCATCCGAGACAGACCTGCATCCCCGGGTCCTTTAGGTTTTTGGCGAAAATGTTGAGGAATAAAAAATGTAACGGGGAAATAATGGGACGTGCCGGAACTTTGGAGCGGCGCGGCGTGGAAGTTGCCGGAGAATCCGTTTGATGGAATTGTGAAAAGAATTGTTTTGAACGCAGGATTGCTGCGGATCACCGGAATCAAGCAGCAGCGCGAGCTTTTCCCCTTCGACGAACGCCGCCCGTATACACGTATAGTGCAGCAGAGCAGAGAAAATTTTAGTATTTCCTTTTCTGAGTGAATTGTATCAGATTGTCGGGGTTTCGATGCATTTTTTTTTTCCGTTCAGCACCTCTCTCTGCATTCGTTTGTTACAGCCGATGAATGTTTTCCTCGTCAATTTAAAATGTACCTGTCGCTCTTTCCTGCGTTTTTTAAAAACTGAGTTTGGAACCTTGAATAAGCCCACCAAGCTACCTTCGGTGACTTGATGACCATCCAATCTCTCCACTTGATCAATTAGAAAATTTCATCAGATGAGAAGGCCCCGAGGATTACCCGTGCAGTCGCGGTCTGACGTACCCTGGAAAATGAATGTGCAAAACTGAATGGTTCTTGTCCTTTGTGGACATGAAAAACGGTAAAAAAGTGATTGAGGTTAACAAATCCTTTTATCAATTCTCTCCCATCTGTAAGAACGCATTTCTAAAGCCTTTTTCCCTTTAAAAGCCTATCAAAAACTGGAATATTACAGAGAGACATCTACCTTGACATCACGCAAAATAACATTATCGTTTATTGTTCATTTTTCGTTTTTTCATAGTCGGAAAACGAGAGGCACGCGATTTTTTTTCCCCGTTGCCGATGTTCTTGAGGTTGTTACCGCCATCGCCCATCCGGGGTCCGGCGGTTTGCGAGAACCTGGAAAATCCGGCAAAACCCGACGGAATCGCCTCGGGTCCATGCTCCATCGATGCAACGCCATTTCGCCTTTTTCACGGAAAGAAGCCTCGGGACCGTCGCCGTCCGTCCAAATCTAACCCAACAAGATTTCCGTCAAGAAAAGAGGACGCAAGCATTACGTCCCGCGACGCCTCGCGTCAGGTCCGCCGCGGCAACAGGGAGACGATTCGGATCCCCGCGCTAATATCGCGGACTCCCATTTACATATTTGCGAAACGAGGATACATTCTCTCTGCCGGACCAAAGCGAAACGACAGCCTTCCTTTGCTCTCTTCAGCAGATAAAGCTTACTGCGAAAAGTTTTTAATTTACTATCGCAAACTTTTTACAAAGTTTTTAAGCAACATTAAAAGAATCATCATTTCTTTTTACTCCAAGGATTTCTCCATCATCATCTTCTTATTCATTCTGTCCAGAGGTGGGGCCGGGATGTGGAGAAAAAGGCTCGAACGATGGAACCACCTTTCCTTCCTTTTCCTTATTACGGTTAAATACATGTAAAGCCGGCCTTTCGCCTGGAGCTTTGCCTCGGCCGAAGCTAAGGTGCGAACTTTTTCTTTCGCACCCCCGGAGGTTACTGGTTTTGCGGTGCTTCGAAAATAACCAATTACTCTTTATATTTTTTCCCGTTAAAATCCGACGGAGAAAAGCTTCTTTTGTGCCTGCACAAAGATTTAACCTTGTTCTGGAAATCCTCTTCTGCTTCGGTCGGAAATATATGGCACTGTGACTGTAATATCAGCAAACGCACCCAGAGGACGATCACATGCGAAATTGCATAAGTGACAAATGTTGGATGTTGCCCTCATGCATATTCCGCATCCCCTGGAATTTCCCATTTCAAACCCCTATTCGGGAAGCCTTCCTTTTTCTTTCTCTTTCCGCGATTCTCCGCGGAATTATGGAATTTCTGATGTAACCGGCTCTTGCGCAGGGTTTTCGAAGTTTCGGGTCCTTGCGACGATTTTGGGGGTCGTCGAAACCGAAGCAAAAACGATGAAGAATCGCTGAAGGTACATTGCAAGGGGATTGCTCCTTTCGCCCCGGCGCTCTACACCTTTAGTCGGATGCTACTCTCCGTGAGAACTTCCCGTTTGGATGACGCCGACGCCCCGGGGATCGGACGCTAAACGCGTTATACTTTTTGCGGTGAGAAAGGTAGGATCAACAGAAGTAGATGGTCTGTCATCCCTCTGATTTCAGATTAGTGATGATTGAAGGAGGCAGCTCTCTCGGATGTGTTTCATATTGGAAACGCGTTCGTTTTCTGTCGGTGCGGGTTCTGCCAGACGCTGACGTTTCATTTTTCTCTAAGCCCGAAGAAATTCATACTCAAAATCGAATGCTAAGAATTACGGTTGAAAATAAAGCCGCGTACACCACGTTATTATATTAAGTATTATGGAGTTTGCATCGGTGGGATAATAAAAAAATTTAAGTATGTAAAAGCCTTTAAATCGTGGCTTTTATTCATTTTTTTTCTCTCCCACCATCTTTAATATGGAAGCGGTTTTCTCATTAAACGACATTTATCCGATGCGTCAGGTTGAAAAATCCATTTACTGTCCGTGGCGCTAACATAAACACAACTATCGGATAATCTGGAATTATTCAAATCACTCTTGACATGTTTACCCACCGGCTAGATATTGACTTTGTGTGTGATAAGATCGTTCCGTGTTCATTACACTAATTCGATATGACCAACGCTCCGTTGTAGCCCGAGAGGACAGCAGCGTCGAAAATTGGGCATTTTCCCGCAGCGCTTTCTTCGGGATCCGAAACTCCGTCCCCGATTCCTGCTCGAAGGCAGTTCTCACGTATCGGTGATGCACCGTCAGCGATCGCACGAAGGATTTTTTTATGGAGTTTTTCCCGAAGGTAGACTCTTTTCCCTCCTTACACAGGGAATTTTTCGCGGGGATGCCCATACCGGTTTACCCATTTTCGCCCGGAATTTAAATCTTTCCCATTTTGAGCTTTTCATTTTTAAACCGAATTTCCAATCTGGTTCGCGCTAACACCTCCGCGGCGTTTTACCCTTTGACAGAGTGCGTCGGGTCTGCTTATTTTGGAAGGGCTTTCGCTTGCTTTTGCCGCCCGCATTGTTGCTCTCGGGAAGAGCTGAGCTCGTCCTGCGGGGATTCCTACGCTTAGGCAAAGCGATAACCGGGCTTAAGCTGGAGATAATTAGAATTCAGCAGGAATTTCTGCGGATGGAAAGAAAGCATCCGATGAAAATTTTTGGGCCCGGCATCGGGGATTGACCGGGGGAAAAAAAAAAAAGGAGTTTTCCATGTTTTAACGTAATGAAATTCGTCTATAAAACACTTGAATGGAGAACATTACTGTAAATAACGTGTCAGGGGGAAGACCGTAATTTTCCTTAAATCCTGGATATACCCAAGAAACTGGAAATAATGCTATATATATAAATGTTTTTTCATTTCCCTGTAGTGCTCTTCCTCATTCGTCGAATCTTCGGCAATTTCATCTTTTCCCGAGGTAATTTTACTAATTTTAAATTCCATAGGAATATGATACGTTTTATTAAATATGAATGTTCTTTCTTTATACGGATTTATTCATGTTATTCGATATTTCTTTCACGGGGATGCTCACCACGAATAAATGCAAGTTACGTAAGGGTGAAGCACTGTTTTCTCATTCAATAAGTGAATTAAGCATGAGGAAAAAAAAAAAAAAAAAAAAAAAAAAAGAAAAGAAAAGTTCACATATTTTCGGAATAAATGTACAATCTTGCCTTTATGTGCGTTTGAGGATAAGGCTCCGGCCGAGGGAGAAAAAAAATTTTGGAATCACCGGTAAAATCCGGGGCAGAGACATGTATCGCATCCGAAGATGTTCGGGTTTTCCGAACGGAACGTCACACCCGGCAAAATGTTTCCGCGAACGCGTCAGATTAACGCTCCCGCTGATCGAGCAAGGATTTTCGGGAGGGAATCCCTTTCAGGTATCACCCTTTCAAAGAGCGAAAAGAGAGCTGAAAGGGAGCTCACCACCGGAAAGGGAAATAAATAATAAATAAATCAGTTCAGGGGGTTGATTTTCGCAGTTTCCGCGATCGGCCGCGAGGCCGATCCGGGGAAAATTGCTTAATTTTCGCAGAGTTCCCATGAAAGGCTTTCCCCGCCTTCCTCCGGAGCAAGGCTCCACCGTCCCGGGGAAGGGCAAAGCTTTCCTTCAAAGGCTTTTTCCCTTTCTGTTACGGGGCTTTTCTCCATTCATTTTGATGCCGAAGTGCGAGAGCTCATCGCTCGAGCGTAAAAAAGACAAACAACAGGAGGAGAAGAAAAAGATGCTTCTTTCCGCTGGAAATGTCTTTGTTTACTTCTTCCAGAGGGATTTTTATGTTCGGGATTTGAAAAGGCTTCGAGGTGGTAACCACCCCGATCTGGGGGAGGGAAATTTTTCGTCCGAAACTCAAATTCCCCCTTTTTTTTTTTCTTTTTTCTTTTTTTTTCGCCGTGCCGTTTTAACAAGTTTTTCAGAATTTCGGTCACAACTTCCTTCCGGTTTTATTAACCGCAGCCACCATTCATTTATCTAGTCGGCACTACCAACGTTTTTTTTTTTTTTTTTTTTTTTTTTATTAAATTAACTTTCGAAATTTACTTTTCGGTCCTGCAGCTCCTAAAAATTTTCACGTGCGAAAACAAAAAAAGAAAAGGTTTTATTCCGTCTAATGGCACGGTGAGGCCCTTTTTAAGGCCGGCGAAGCCCATCTTTAACGATTCGATATTCCATACCCAAAGGCTATTTACACGTTTCCCCACCCCCACCCCCCCCGAAAGCTTTGGCACGTCGGATTTTATCTGGCGGAGCCTGATCCTTTCGGGGAGGGAAAAGAGCTGAAAATCGCGAGAAACATGTTCGCGTTTTGGATGAAAGTTAGCGTTAGCAGGATACCACATTGAAGGAATTTATGCTCCGGAAGATGGGAAGCACCGAGAGTGCATACCGGAATAATTTATGTAGAAACTTCGGGACGCGGCGGAAATAGCTTGAATTTTAATACTTTTCAGCAGATGTCTAAATGGAGGTTGTGCGGATGCAAAGAAAACCTCAGTGAAAAGGTTTGATATCGGTGGATTCACCGAAAGAATTTCAGGTTTTTTGAATAAGGAATATTGGGAATTTCGGATGCAATCCGGGGCAAATGACTTACACTTTGCGTCACTTCCTTTTGCATCAAAACAAAGGCGGATGTTGAAACGAACGCTGAAACCTAAGTTAAACGGGATTAATAATACACGAACATTCCCATATTTTACTACGATATTTTTACATTTTCACTTAAATAAACTCCCATTTTTTTTTTCCTTTGAATGAGATATTCTACTTTACAAGTTAAATAATTCGTTTTGTTATTTGTTTTGATCGGACGTTTTTTTGTAAATGAAACAACGCCCTCCACGGCTTACGGATATTTATCTGATTCATTAGTCAATCATCGTGTTTGGATTTTTGACAACTGGCCTTATAATAAGTTAAAAACGCCATTAAATAACATGTAATTCATTGATTTAATGAAATGTAAGACAATATCAAATTATTAACGTTAAATTAACGAATAATTTTCGGCGCTGGTTGCATTAATTTGTTATTTAGGTAAGTGTGGCCGAATTCTGATTGATACGGTGCAGATGTTTGAATGTTTTTACACAGGAGCTGTTACCTGGCTTTACGTGTCAATTAACAAGTCAAAATACCTTGGTCCGACCTATGGAACAGAAGTTAATGGAAATAAGATAACAACCTCAAGATCAAATGCTGAAAAAGCGATAATAATTTTAAAAAAAAAAAAAAATGGATGGAAAATGGAATCCCGCCTCGATAATCCATAATGCAATGAAAGTACTCGAAGTTCCACTGATGAAATAATATATGTTGCATACATTAAAGATCTTTTCATCCTGTGGGACGTTTCATCGCCGTCGAATAAGTCGCTCTCCAAGACGCTATTATCCATATATTAATGTTGTAGCAGCAACCCGTTATTTTCTAAATCAACTCTCTCCTTTTTGTATTATCTGCATTTCATCTATATAAACGATGCATCATCTCGAAATGTAAAGAATAGAAATTTATCCATTCCTTTTTGGGGATGTGGTCATTAAAGTTAGTGTTTTGGGAGAACAAACGAGAGCGGACGTTAAAAACCATTATTATAAACCTATTTGGAATATTGAAATCAATTTAAAATATATAATCCGGCATGAGATACTTGTAAATGATACCGGGAAGCTGGATATTTTTTTTTTTTTTTGTTACTACACTATCATTATTATATGAGGTTAGAAATTTTATATGTTAGCTTCGAACTGTGGCGAAGCCGAATTTATGAAAATTTAGTGCTTGATTAAATTTTTTCATATAAATTAGGTATAATTAAAATAATTTGATTTATCCCAACGGGACCGCTTGCCGTACAGACGCGTGCGCTCCCTTACGTCATCGGCGATGCAACGCGTCTCCTCGCGGAAGACCGAAAAAGGGAAACACAGAATTTTTCCTTGGACATCTTTTGAACTGAATAATGCACCGATCCAGGGGGAGGTTTTTAAGCTTTCCCGATGCAAGAGCAACCGGGGTGGTTGCGATGCCGAATCGAAAATTCAAACTCTCCCGGATTATCTCCCCGCTTTAACGTTGGTCGAAAATGCAGAAATGCAGTGACACATAACGCTTCCCCGACCATATGCAACCATCAGGATTTCACAATTATCCAATTGGGGTAGGATGCGGAAACGGGTCTTCGAGCGGTAAAATGCCAAACCATCGCTCTCGTATCTTTGAAATTTTGATGTGGAGCATGTTATTATAAAGGGTGAGGGTGTACTGACAGGTCATTAAAATTGATCCATTCCGGAGGGGGTGTTTTCGGGGAGCACGGCCCGGGGAGGGGGAGGGGTGAGGAGCAGTTTTGCTTGGGCAGTATCGAAAACGGACGATTTTGTATCGCTCCGCATTAATCTTTTTTCTGGGGGAGGAAAAAAATTGAGCGCAAAATGAATTTTGTGACCGGAGAAGGCCGAGAGCGAATCACGGGGCGCAGAAAGAACGTGCCCGAATCGGGGGTGCGTCACCGGACGTTATGAATCTCTCCCACGATAGGTGCGGAGCGAGATGTGCGGGATTGGACCGACGCTCCTTAAGCTAAAATGCAGGATTTACAACGGGGAGAGTAAAATAATACATTTACATGATCGTTTACAGTGTAAAACGGAACCGGATTATTAAAGGCGTAGATTGAGTTAGTCTTATAACAATTACCCCGTTGAACTGGGGATCAGTTAACGTTAGTGTTTTTAAGTACCTCATAGAAATCACCATGGCGGAAGTACATTTCAGAGTAAATGAGCAAGTTGATTGATCATGTCGGCCAATTTGGCTATTTCTGACAGCTCGTTTTCCAATCCAAGCTGTCAAGCATCAATTAACCCCGAAAAGGTGTCAAATAGTTGCCATTTGGAATAATGTTCGCTCCTATGGTCGTTCGTAAGGATTTTTTTTTTTTTTTTTTTAAAATTTGCTTCTTGCCGAAGCGAGAAATTCCTTCCGTTCACGATGGGCTTAGCGTCTGTTCAACGTAAACCAGTGACAAGAGATACTCAAACAGCGCACTTAACAATGAGCTGTGCTCGATCTGCTGCTGGTGTGTGTCACGTCGTTCGTCTCGACGCGGTGTCGCTGTTGGAAATGCGTATAATTTTTTTTTTTTTTTTTTTTTTTTTTTAAGTGTCTCGGAGATGTCACTCCGCGTTTTTTCCCTTGAGAACACGAATCGCACACGAGTCTTCCGTAAAAATTAATTTTTTTTTAGTCTGCGCTTCATTTCGGTAAAGCCCGAGGAACGCCTTCGTTCCAAATCCACGGCTTCGAAAAATGGACATCGCAGAAAACTCGGTCTCGCGGCGCGGACAACGGAACGGCAAAGAGATGGCAATACCCGTTTTTTCCCTTCAAGTTCTCTGCCGGTGCTCACGCCGGCAGAATCCGATTCCCCCGCAGCATAAATCTGCACCTTGTTTCTTTTTTTATTTTTTAGCGCGGGGTGATATTTCACGATGTCGGCAGGAAGGGATCGAAATACACGAAGGTGTATTCGAGCGTCTCTCCTTCATCAAAGATGCTGATTCGGTTTAAGCGAAGATCATTTCTTCTGCCTTGCAAGCACCTCGCCTCCGCCCCCGAAAAGACCTGTCAGGTCGCGAAAACGACCGACGCTTTTCCAGGTCGCTCTTCTCGTCCGATCCAAGGTCCGTAATTCGGCCAAAGCTTCTCCAGCACCTTCCCGGCGAAGTCTCGCTTCGCCGCGAGAAAGGACAGCACACCGGGTGTGATGCCCTGCGAAAAGAGAATGATTTTTGGTGGTGTGCCGCACTCGACGGGAAGACTGGAAAGTGGAAACGGAAGCTGCGGGCCCAAAGAAAGGAAAGATGCATGCCTTGCCTCATTAATTTTTTTGCTTCCTCCGGTTAGATGCCCGATGAAAACTACTCGTTCCAGTTATTAATTTTTTTAAGGTTTTTATTAATAGGACGGCAGTGTAAAAAAGCGTCAGACGAAGCACGGAGGGCGTGTCGTAAGACAGCCCTGACATACACAACCAACATTCCGTTTTGTAACTTTTTTTTTTACAACTATTCCATGATTATAATCCTTCCATTATAAATTAGGGTTCTAATAAACGTGTTTCACATCTATCGGCGATTTGGTGCGGCAGCCCAGCAGGGGTGCAGGCGATTCACGACCCGGCCTCCTCGTTCCGAGCTGCAGCAGTGTCTGCAGGCATGAATTTGAGGACTATTCGACGTTTTACCGCCTTAAAAAGTCGGTCTTGCTCGGTTTTCCGGTTCCAGCCGCGGGTCCCGGCTGGAAGGGAAAAGCTACCCCGGCCCGACTTTGAGAAAGGGGAAATTTTCAGAAATTGCAAATTCGAGGGCACCGGAAAGTTGCATCGGCGACAGAAATTAACCTCTCGGGACCGTCGTTTTGACGGATGGAGATCACCTCATTCGGTCCTTCTCTCAACCTTTTTCCCTCGGTTCCGCCTCGATTTTCTCCGCACTCCTGGAAGATCCTTGGTGCAGCTTCTGGAGAGTGAAAATCCGTGTTTGAATTTAAAATCGGAGAAACGTTACACGGGTTCTTTCTCCTTCCTTTTCTGTCTCAGTCCGCGTGTTTTGCCTTTTACGCGCACGTACCCGACGAGCAAGCAAACAGAAACTGCTTCTCGAGCAATTAATCATGAAAACGATCATAATTTCTCCACTATCGAGCACTTCCCATCTCAACAGCCATAAATATATGCTGCACCTCGATGGATTCAACAGGTTATCTTGTTTCTGTTTAATATCCCATTCTGTAATTGGTTTTAAAAACTTACCTTAACATAGTGGAGGCAAAACTACTTCAAGTCACTCACGGTGAACAAATTTTTCCTGCGGAATAATTTATTTTTTAACAGTTTAGAAATATAAATTACGCACCGTTTTTAATTCTCGTTAGAGCAGGAAAACATCTACCGAAATTTTCTCTGCAAGCGCATGTTTAATAATATTAATGTAAATATAAATGTAATTTTTTTTTTGTTTTTAAATCGCTTATTAGTACGCCCTGTATGAGCTGACGAGAGCTGTCAATTCTCGGTACAGATTTTCTGTATCATAATAATACCGGGAGAAAGATTTCAGCATATTGATCTTTTCGATGTATTCATTTCTTTTATTTTTTGCACGCTTTTTAAAAGACCACAGCGCACTTCGCTGTATCTTTACCCCGGTGTACCGAAAGCTCCATTTAGTTTTCAGTTGAACTTTTGACTCTTTTTTTTTTTTTTTTTCATCAATCGGAAAATCGCTGTGGTTTTTTTGAGGAGTTCGCGAGGAGCAGCACAAGACAGCGGAGGCCGGGTGGAATGCGAAGGGAGAAAAGGTTCCATCCTTATGCAACCCTGGCCACCCCGCCGAGAAGGGTTGTTTGGGGCAAAAGCTCGTCTCGCGCGACAACGGCGATTAGCGCTTTGCCCGATGCTGCCTTCCGGCTTGGAGCTTCTGCCTGTCTCGGCCGTCCCCGATGATCCGCATCTCGCGTGGCACCTTACTCTGCGGATCGAAACAGGTTCCACGCCGATCCGGATTACGTGCCGGCATCGGATCTCGCCCTCGCCGTGTGCGTATCGCCCCATCGGGCGTTTAATATTTTCGAACGTTCGCGAATCCGCACTGTGTGATTCTGCGACATTGCGGAAGATTGAAAAGTCAAATTTCGGTTTCGCATTCCGCGGTACCTGAGTGCATGGAAACTGACGGAAAAACACTTGCTCTCTCTCGGGGGAAAGCATCACCGTCGATCAGTGCCGTTTACGGAAAACTCGCGGAAAGCACTTCGGATTTCGGGTTAGGTTTAAATGCGATCCTGTCGCGTTTGGTTCAGGAGTGGACGGAATTAGGTGTCGCGCCATAATTTACACCCCTACCCTCCAACTTTATGCAACAAATCCGTCTCCTTGCCTGATTCGTACCTGGCAGTCAATCGCTCCTGAAGTGTGATGCGACTCCGTTGAATTTTAAAACACCGTAAAAGATATCTGATGAATAATGTTTGAATAAGTCGGCTCGAATCCCTCTGCTGCGACAGCTGGAAAGGCAGTTTCTGCAGAATTTCGACAAATTATTTAATCGATACATCGAACAAGTTTATATATATTTTCGGGTCTAACGAACAAGTGGACATTAAAGGAAATTGCCCTTGGTACCTTCTAAATTGGATCCATTCAAAGACTTCAGAGATATGCGAGGAAAATCGGTCTCTCCCCGTGCTCGCAGATACCGGGGCAATTTTTCCGGATGTGTGAATAGGTGATTTATACCTTAAATAAAATATTTAAAAAAAAAAAAAGAGAAACCGCTGGATAACCGTAAGAAAAATATTTAATTTGCCAATAAAGGCATAAGGGAATAGAGAAATTTTCCGCTTTTATTTTGATTGGTGAAAAGGGACGAATTTCATAAGTTTTTTCCTCTTCTGGAGCTGGAGAAATCAAGAGAAAAGAATTAAATAAAATAATACAGTCCTTGGCGATATTCCAGTTATCATTTATCGACTTTATTGTCGTCCAGAGAAAATTTACGACCATTGTTTTTCTCTATCGATCACCAGCATAAGCAGCGATCTTCGACTGGAAGCCTGGATGGTACTTTACGGCCGGGGGGATGAAAGGATCGGGGCAAAAGGTTCCTTTACAGCATCAAATACAATTTCGGGCGATTCCAAAAGGATTTCCTCAAATTGCCCAACGAGGATCATGCCATTTTTTTTTTACGTTGCTTAATAACTTGAGTTCGTTCGGCAGAGTGTGGACGTCAAGAAGTAGGCAGGGACCCGCAATCTGTTTGCCTGGTCGTCCATCCGTTCGAGGCTGCGATCTCCCGCGAAAACGAATGCCGTTCGCATTTCCCACGCTCAGCCATTTCGACCGGCCCCGAAAAACCTTTGCCCCAAAGCAGGATTTGGAACCTGACCGAAGTTTTCATTCGGCCCAGAACCTGTTCCCGGGACGTTCCGTCTTCGGCAAAAGGCAAATCTTCGACCGGCAATTTCGGGCAGGTCCGCCTCCTGAGGGGCGAAGGCTCCGAAAGGTTTGGCTTCGCTGTCAAATGCGGACGCGAGACCGCTCCCAAAAGCCAGGAACCTTTCCTGCCTCGTTGAGGAGCGGAGCTTTTCGCCCTGTCTTCTCTTCTCGTCGGGCAGGCATAAATTTCGGTTTGCGAAAAAAAAAAAAAAAAAAAAAAAGGAAGGAAAAAAAAAGGAATCCGCCGAATATCGGAAAAGTCCTAATATTCCAGCCGTGGAACGGTTAACGGGGCAATAATTCAAAAACAGTTTTCAAAAACTTGGGCAATAGATTTAATTTGACAATGGAGCGGAGGCCATTAAAGAGGTGGCTGCTGGATTCTCCCTTGCTTTCTTTTCTGCTTAGACTGCGTCGGACAGATTCCAGATAATCCCCGTCCGGGTAATACAAAACGGTCACTATGTAGAGAAATTATCGTAAATTTCAAGTTCACTCACTTTTTAGTGTTTTCTGGCCCCGTTCATGATTCTTACAAAACTTTTATGGCTTCTAAGTTGCCTCGTCTTTCAAACATGAACCTATTACAAAGGATTTCGGTCATAAATTATACAGAATCGGGATCTCCTTCTCTTTACGGGCTAGTTTTGAGAATTTTCAGCGGGAAAGCTTCCGATTCTTAATTATTCTGGGATATGAGGATTCTGGGGCGCCCCGGCATCACTTGGCCCGGGCCGCCATCGGGCTTTTACGTATTTGAAGTTATCTGGGCGGCAATTGACTTGATGGATCGAAAAATTTAATTAAAAAGTCATTAAATGCTGAGAAACATTTGTACATCCGTCTGTATTCGGTATTTGGATACAAATTTCGCAATTTGTTGAACATTACCCAACCGTGAGCTGATGAAAGAACGCGCTCCCGGACACGTTGGTCACCGAGCCTAAATTTATTTCTTATATTTATTACAATATACAGATATTTTCAATTAAAATAATCGAATATCGACTGGGAAGTCGATTTCATCGAACGAGTGTTATATTAACTGCTTCAACGAAATGTAAATATTTCCGAGTAACTATCAATACCAAAGATGACTATATTAATTGGCTATAAACTCATCATTAAGAAATACCCGTGGAGAGAGTCTATTCTGAGCACGATATTTAGATCATAATAAAACTTACGAATAATTTATTAGAAGCAGGTTAATAAATATTTAAGGATCTCGTTATTAATTAATGCCCCTTTTAGTATATTAATGTTCGGAACTAGATCTGCGGACCTTTTTCTCAATTTAATATTTATAAATAAATTCTGTCTGACATTTTTATACGTATAAGAACCGTTCGGGGGAAAAAAAATATAATGAGCACACCCCCGGGGATTTTAAATTAATATGACTTGACCGCAACATCAAGTTATCATTTCTTTTATCCAATTTTTCTTAATCTTATTGTCTGGGGTTCATTACTCGTTTACACAAGTTTATTCTATTTATATAAGCTGAATGCGAGTCGTGTATGCGCAGCAAATCGAGGGTTCAACATCAATTTCGCTGTTTCCCTATTTTAAGCACCCGGAACACCACCCCCTCCCCCATCGTCCGCTGCGGGTGGAAATGGCCGAATACAAATGCGTGAAATTTCCCACTGCCACTGTATGGGCGCGCAACACCCGAGTTTTTAAAGCAGTCGAATATCGGACTTTTTCTGAAGTTTACCCTGCGCGTAAGGGATGAGGGAATACTTCTTCTGCGTTGCCGTCCGACCCCGAACACGTTTCCCCGGGATATTGTTTCGGGCACGATGGGATTCGGACGACACTTACGAGCTCGGGAGGTTTATTTCTGCGGTTTATTTTTTAAGTTTATAGGG
>JAOWBB010004505.1:0-33927 GCA_028565995.1 Ricinus marginatus | reverse complement strand
CTTGGAATTTCGAAGAGCGGAATTGGAAATATCGAGGTAAAACATCAGATGATTTCCACTTAACCGAAAGGCAAACCAAACGCAGATATGCCGAAATCATTTTGCTGTTTTCCGAAAAGCTTTTCCCGGTGAAAAATCGCTTGGAAGGTTAAAAAAAAAAAAAAAAAAAAAAAAAAAAAGTGGAATGATTTACCCTTCGCGGAAAGCAAAACGGAAAATGACCTGCGGTTAAATTTATATGAATTACGAGTGATACATAAAATAAGGGTAAAAACATCCACGATTTCGCTTCCACTTATTTATCCTTATATAAAAGCGGTGCACTTTATCAAAACAAGTGAAAAATTAACGCGTGCGTATGTTGCAAATGCACTTAAAAATTAAAATACGTAATATCGTCAAAGGTTATTTATTTTGAAAGATGAGAAGACCTTTACATTTAAGAGAAAAAAATTTTTTTTTTTTTTTTAAATTTTTCGCATCACCTTAAAAAAAAAAAATACATATTATCATATTATTATCTTATAACGAGCCTTAAAAAACGGTGCCTTTGCTTTGCTGAAAATTTAGATAATTTATTTGACTCTTTGATCAATCAGATTTGATTAGAAAAAAATCTTACAGGATTAAATGTTAGATGTTTTTTTTCAGGGTTCGTTAAAAAAAAATAAATAAAATGAAATTTTTGAAACAATTTTAATGGACTCGTTTATTTTACACATCGCTGTAGCTTCGTGAAATGTGGATGAGGGATTGCGTACAATAATTGCGAGACAGAGAGCCGCGTCGGTGGGAGAAGTTATATTTTACATGCAAATGTTTACTGCGTCTGTTGCCGGACAAATATTTCTCTGAAGACACGTAATGGAAACGCAAAGTCCGCACCATTGATTCGGAACATGCGGAATCTTTGAATCGGATTTAATTATAACAGACTGAAACGATATATTAATGAGACAACATTTAATAAATAAGTACATTCGGGGAATGAGATGAAAGGAGGCGAGCGTGGATTCTTCGGAGACAAATAGATAAATAAAATTTCCTATGTGCTACGTATCCATTTGGCGCCTCTCTCTCGATCCCTTTTCCGCTGCGGGATAAATAAAACTGGGAAAAAGGAATTGAGAAAGCATTTCCCGACAGTTTTCCGACCGTACCCTTTTACATATCAAAGGGAGAAATAAAAAAATCTTGTAAGCAAATACTTAGCAAACACTTATCGGGGCGAAACGGCCATTACCTTTGTTTTATAACGAAGCATTCGGAGATTTATTTGTTTTATAACGTTGTAAACAGGAATTTTGATACATTTTACTTTTGAGAGCGAAAGAGTTTAATAAATGAGGCAGTTCGAAATTAGCAATTAGCACGGGCGCTTCAAAAAGGAATAATTTCGCCCGTCCGCGAGCTCGGGGAAAAGGCCGCCACGGGGCCCGGAGAAAAGGGGAAACACATGAGGGCTCCTGCAAAAGAGGTTTTAAAAGGTTTTCCGCGGGGAGAAATGAAAATTAAGAAAATTGGAAGATGGGTTCTTAGGAAAATTAAAGGAGACGATTTTCACTTTCCCCGTTTATTCTGATGAAGATAATAAATCAGGGTTTTCAGAGATTGAGTAAAGGTAGACTGTGCGCTAGGAAAAGGTTCATTTTCATCGAGATACCCTTCTTTGTCACCTTTGCCTTTTCCTTATGAATTTAGATTAAAGTATTATTCAAATTTCATTATTTTGTTATGTCTAATCTTTTATTTAAGAGGGCTTTTTGCTTGCAATCCGCCCGTAGAGGTAATGTCTCACTTTAGGTGAATGCTTCCCCGGGAACGCGAACGAATGAGGGAGAAAAACCGCAGGATGGCCACGCTGATAAACAATGGCAGGAGAGAAATAGACAATCCGCTTGAGCCTCACCTTAAACAATGACCCATTCGGGAAAAGACTGAGAAAAAAAAATTAAATAATTTTTTTACAATAACAATCTCTTGTGTAATTTCGCTCGGGACAATTTAAAACAAAGTAAATATAAGTTCCGCGTGCAAATTATCTGCACAGTTGCCTAATGAAGTAATGCAGCGTTTTAATTTACGCTTTACATCTCGGGAGAAATGAAAAAAGTGAAGTTTCAACGGGCATTGGGGCAAGCGAAATTTTTCGGGGGCGCAAATGTAAAGGGAAAAAATTTCGGGAAAAACTGAAAAAATTCAAGTTAAGGTGCAGAACGTGGGGCTCGCCGTCATAAAGGCCGCATTTGTTACGCGCAGGGGCAAAGCGCCGCACAAGAAAAGATCCCGGATAAATGGGAGCAAAATTTTACAATTTAACTTTCTGGAGATTCGTAAATTATCCATTGACATTCTCCTGGAACTGCTCCCGCATTAATGCCAAACCAAGTTGAAATACTGCACTTAGCCACTTCTATTATTTTTACCTTTGCCGGGATTTCATTCTGTTTCGGTGCCCTTAAAAGACCGTATGACTTTTTAATTTCAGAATTTGTTTTTCGACAGTGCTTTGCAGCGAGAAATTTTCTCTCCCATGCACTTACCTTGCGGCATGCTTCGCCCGCAGACAGTGTTCCTCCCCCCCCCCCCCCGCAGCGCTTTTAACCGCGCATTCTTACTTGGAAGAAAATCGACCCGAGCAACATGAAGTCATTCGGTTCACGTAGAAAGCGAATGTTTTTCCTTCTCAAATCGATCAGTTTTCGATCTCCCCTTTGGACCTGCATCGAGAGAGCTCTTTCTTATCGCCCGTCGCAAGGGGGGGAAAGAAATCTGTCCGAGGATGGGACAGCGATGGGAACCTTCAGCTTCTCGACAGTCGAGCGCGGAGAGGCCCCCGAGGAACGGGCACCCGAGAAGGGGCGCGGCAAACGGGCGAAGTTTCCGAAATGCCCCTCGGCCTCCGATTCCCCGGCAAAGCAGCTTTTCGCGTCCCAAAAAATTTTTCGCAGCTGGAATTTCCAGCCGCCGGACGCAACAGTTTGAAAGGAATTCGGTTTCTCCACGGATCCGGAATGGGAAATCGATAATTCGTTAACGGTTTTTTCAAATCGGATTTCAAAAACCCCCCAAAAAAAAAAAAAAAAAAAAAAAAAAAAGTAAATCCACACGTCCGGTGGAAAAACGCCGGCGAAAATCCGTCTCGCGACGAAATGATTCGGCAATACCACTTTAAAGACTTCAATTTAATTTCTGTAAAATTGGCAAAACTGGGGAAAATCTTTAAAAGTCAAACCGTTCCGAAAACGAATCCAATCATAGAAAATTGACTTTCCAGTTTAATTCAGCAGTTTTGGAAAGGAAAAACCTGAAAGCTGGGGAAGGGGGGGGAGGATAGATGACAGGAGGGGGAGAGGGGGGTGACAGAAAACCGGGGACCGTTTCTGGAAATGTCGTGGATCGAAATACAGAAACAGCGAAGTTCCTCAAATTTGAAATTGGACCTTGTCAAAATGTCTAAATTTCACAACTTTTCTCTTTCATATCGGATTCCCTCCTCATTTTCCGGGGAAATAATCCCGATGCTCCATTTTTGTTCCGTTTTTCTTCCGTTCCATTGTCAATTTTTCCTTTTCCCTCTCTCTAATCCTTTCGCAGGTTATAATTAAGGTCCGGTTTTGCTGGATGAAGCTCCCCCCCCCCCCCCCGACAGCCGGTCCGAGATCGGCAAAGGCCAAACTACTTCCTGCGGAAACGGCTCCTGTCGTTCGCTCCCTCCTCCCCCCCCCCTCGCTCGAACAGTCGGAACATTGCCCTTTTTATTTTCCGACAACCTTTCCGGGCGCCCATTTTCCAAACGCTCGCGAACCCCCTCTCAGCCCTAATACCCGGCTCGCCGCACGTAACCTGAGCACTTTCCTCCGCAATTGGGTCGATCGACTTCCGCCTCGGTCAAATCGAAGGAAGCTTTCGATATCTCGACTGAACTTTTCCGTAAATCTGACGTCACCCAGTCATATCCTTCGAGACGCGTCAGGTCCGAGCTCGAGATCAAAGGCTCCGTGGAAAGGTAGCGATGCCTGAGCGAAATTACTTAAAAACCTAATTTTTTTTTTTTTTTTTTAGCGCCTTGGGATTTATCAAATAAGGGATGTTTCCAAAAATTTGACTTTTTAACAGTTAAAAAAAAAATCCCCTGGATCACGTCCCATCTCCGGGTTTTTCACAAATAATTTTGCTGTTCTTTCGAACTTTTGGATCGCCTTTTTCCGTCTTTCACGTGGCGCTGTCGTCGGTCATCAAAACCCTGCGCCTGACCAAAGGCATCGCGATTTCAAATGCAAGGGTGGTAAAACGGCAAAAAAAAAAAAAAAAAACCGCCCCGCTGAAGTAACATAACAAGACACGGCGCCGCGATATTTTTTTAATCGATTAGTATAATTCTCGCTATTTCTTTAGGACCCATGAAAAGCGGGAAAATTTGATTTCGAAAGGTTTCCCGAATTTCCCGGCTGCGAATTTCGCATTTCGGCCGTAAAACCCCGGCATTCGCTAAACATTCATATTCTCTCACACAGATAATTATCCACTTTGCTGAACTTATTCCAAAAATAAACCCAAGTTTTAATTTGATCTCTTCAATGGACACAAAAAAGCCCCCCCCCGCAGTATGGAGCGCACGGCGAAATCTAATTTAACTTTTTTTTTTTTTTTTTTTTTCCCTTCTTATTCCCGTAAAAATTATTTTTTCATTTCGGCAAATTCAATTTTGAACGCAGATATTTTGAGGTCTATTTTTGAAACTTCAAAGCTCCCGTGGAATTATTGCTCTAATAGAAATTCCTGGCGAAACAGACATCTTGATGGATTTACTACCTTGACACAGGGAAAGAATTGTGGCGGTAATAAAAAGAATGCGAGAGGGAAACCGGTTTAGTGCCGGGATGGAAATTCTTTTCGAGAGATTTCTCCGGTTTTCATCTCGAATCGCATTTTCATCGTTCCTAAAGCAGGGGGTTGGGGGGGGGGGGGAAAAAATTAGACGCAAAACCGGAGGAATGGACTCCGCCTGGAATTGCCGTCGTAACGTCCGCGGTGACGAAGTGGACTCCCGCTCCCGGCTTGATGAGCCCGCTTCAGTTTCCAGCGGGGGCCTCTCGCATTTTCCACCGAATTTTCCGGCGACTGGTGAACTGGCACGATATATTTTCAGACACCCTCCCCTCCCCCCCCCCGGGGGCCCCGGAGTCTCTCAAAATCTTCGCCCCCCCCCCTCTCCCACCGCCAAAAATACACTTACAAACTGGAAAATTCGCACCGGAGAAAAGCGGACATACCGGTTGCGTCCTTTTCCCCACACCGCGGAGCTCCCATTGATTTTCTCCGGGACGGCCGAATAAGGAACGCTTTGCCGTGCTAATGTGGCTAATGGCAGCGATGACACATTGCTAATCCCGCTTCTGAGTGACGGTTTGTTGGGATCGAAACAGGTCGAGGGATGCTTTCTCATCATTTATCGGGCCTGCATCGACATCGGGGCGCTTGGAATGAGCCGTCGTACCCGATATCCTTTCGCGTTCGCCTTTCGGAATCGCTCCGGAGATCCCCGTCAAATATCATAAGCCGACGGCAGAAAGTGAAAAAGGAAAAAAAAAAAAAAAAACGAAAATAAGAGAATTATCCCGCGCTGTCGGAGAAAGACGCTAATTAAAAGTTTAGGAGAAGTGTTATTTCGAATCGACAAGATTTCTCATTACCTTTTTAACGAGAGGAAACTGTCTCTGAGGCAGCCGGGAAAGCGTTCAAAGTCACTTGAGAAAATTGTCTGCATCATAAACGATAGTCCCGAACAGGAGAGAGACGTCAAATGCGTTCTGCTTACGTCTCGGATGTCAAACTCTATTTAACTTACCCCTTGGGGGAAGATTTATTTTGTTCGGCACGATTGTAATTTAGGTTTTTCTTTTTCTTTTTTTTCTTTTTTTTTTTCCTCTGAAAATGGGAATATGATTTTATAATGAAGGCAACCCCCTCTCGAGGAACGAGGCAATGCCACAAACACGTGGTATTTTCTTCCAAATTTCCCGGCGCAGAAAGTCTGAGCCGAGAGCAGATTTCCGCTGTTCATTTCCTTCCTTTAAAGAAAGGAAAAAAAGAAAAAAAAATTCCAGCCGTAGGCACGGGAAAAGGCCCCGGAGGCCTCTGGAAAGCTGGAAATGGAGGAGGATTTTCCTCCTCCAGTTTTACCTTCGATGACACAAATTTGAAATTCAAAGTCCTCTCCTCCCCCGTAAAAGAGCACTTCCCCCATGCATTTCCCTAATAAAACTATAAATCTTCCTGGACTATTCAAGTTATAAAAATTTTCTTTTTAAAGGAATATTAAAAAAAATTTTTTTTTTCTTGGCTTTTTTTTTTTTTTCAAGTATCAGATTTCTCCGCTCTCTAAATGAAAATTTTTCATTTTCCAGCAATTTAAGAGCATTAAAAAAAAAAAAAATCGCCACTGGCAGTTTTCAATACCCCATAAAGACGTCTTTTTTATGGCTGGAGCGGACGACGAAGAATCTCCCGGAGACTTCCATCCTGGAGAACCGCAGGCATCGGATGTCGGAGCGTCTCTGGATATGTCGAGCGGGTCGGAGTGGCATCGAAGCCCCGGGAACGTCCTTTTCAAGTACCAAACCTTAAATTTTTACCCGTGAATGTGAACGAGGTGAAATAATAATAATAACAACAATAATAATAAAAAAAAAAAAAAAAAAGGATAATAAATCTAATTCATAATTTTAACGGAAATTAAAGCCCTAAAATATTTATGTAGTCCATCGAAGTGAGATCACGTCGCAAAATTATTTAAGAGGATTTGCGGACCGCCGGTTTGACACCTCTGACTTATGGGGCTATTTCTGTTAATAGGATCTCGCACAATCATGATGTTTTATACGCTTTAACGATTTACTTTGCAGTAAATGCTGCCCCAGCAATCCGGAGGAGGATTTCCCGAATCGATCTCGGGGATGATTTCGCCCCTTTTGCCCTCCCGTCTGGATCCGTATGAAACTCTTCTTCCCCGCCGGAAAAAAAAAAAAAAAAAAAAAAAAAAAAAAAAAAAAAAAAAAAAACACAATTCCGAAACTACCTTCAAATTGCTCGCAATCAAAACCTCATTATCCGAAAGAAGCTGGTAAATATTTTATTGCTCTCCGAATTATTTGGATTCGAATCGCGGGAAAGAAATGAAAAAATAATGTTGCATTAAGTTTCATTCATAAATTATCGTTTGACTACGGTAAAGTTGTTGCCAACTTAAAAAACATTGCCCCGGATTAGATTTGAATATCTCTGGCACCGGCATCAAATCCTCGGATTTGGCTCTTTCTTTGCCCGTCCCTTTACTTTTAAGAGGTTAGTCCGCTCATCCTCGAGTAAGGTGATCGGGAAAAATCTTCGCCCGGCTCCTTGAGCGGAGGCTGCGGACCGGTTCGCGTTTCGCAGCAGCAATAATTTTAAATTTTAATTATCCATTCTTGTATTCGGTTCTCCTATTAGCATGGTGAGCGATAAGGCCTCCGCTATAGTTTTCCGTTATATAAGTATATTATATGGATTCGATGATTAATGAGCCGGGTTTTATCTAAAATTATCATTTACTCTTCGGTTGTTTCATTCCAATGGGACCTTTTCCGCTCTTGTGCGAAATATTACATGAAGTGTAATTTCCCTGCAGATTCAAATTTTCACTTCCGCGAGAGCACCTGCGAAGGCAGAGCCCCCGTCTGCCTTTTCCCCGATCCTCTTTGGAATAACCTCCGCCTTGGAGATATCCAAAGCCGCGATCGCATGCTCGGGACCCCCGTCGATGCGGGTCGAATCCTTCGCATCTCTCTCCCGAGGCTTTTAAATAAGGTTTTCAAATCCGTTTCCTTCGGGGGAAGCTCCCGACGCGAAAGGAGCCGCAGGAAGTGGTAATAAACAGGTGAAAATTTCACATCGGAAACCGATTTTTTTCGGCCCCTCTGGTACGGAACTGCATTCGCGGGAGAAGCCAATATCGCCGCCGCGCTGCTGCTGTCGCGCCCCGGCTTTTTTTCTTTTAACCTTTTCTCGCGCGCCATCCCGCTCGTGAGAATCCCCGTACAGAGAATCGTCCGGAAATGAAGTTGCACGACGACGATGTCAGGAAGAGGAATTCCGTTCGGGGGATTACGCTTTTTCGGCGGCCGTGCGGCCCCCGGGCCGAATCGTTTTATTATTTTTTTTTTTTTTTTTTTTCCTTCGTCGGTAAACTCGGTTTTTCCTACCCTTCAATTTTCCACGACTCCATGAAAGGGATTTTCCAATCTTATCGTGCACGGCTGGTAATAAATCATTTTGGCAGATTTCTTTTTTCTTCGATGCGGGTAACCGAGAACTTAAATTTATCACGTATAATTGGAATCCTCGGTTCTTTACCCTGTTTGACCTCTTCTTTTGACAAAGGAAAAAAAAAAAAGTCCGAGGTGGTTTTAAAAAAAAGAAAAAAAAGGAAAACATTTTTACGGAGCCGTGGTCGAACCTGTCCCGGTGACGGGGAATTTTTGCATTTGGTGGAGTTTGCCCCGGGTGTCCGAATCCCGGGGCAGCGATCGTTTCACCCCGTCAAGGGATGAGACGCGCACGGAGCGGCTGCGGGAGAATCTCGGCCGTAATGCAACCTAACGGGGTTGACCGGGAGAGCTGCGTCGAAATTTCCGCTTCTGCCGCGGAGCGATCGAAGGGGGTCCGTTTAATCTTCCGTCAGTGGCACTTTATGTAGTTCGACGATGACACCCTTGCAACAGACGTACCCGAGACCTACCTTGCTCGTCATCGAAAACCAACGTGGAGCAGATGGCGACCCGGGAATTGTCGGTTTATCCTGAAAACATATCTTACTGATGTATGGGTCTCCCCTTCATTAGATCGTAAGGAGACGCTGATTTGGGTTTCATTAGAAGAAAACTTCACTGCGGATATGTGACTTTATGCGTAGTGCTCTCCGGATATCGGAATAAATTTACATTTTCAGCAATAAATTTTTCCCTTCGCCTTCCGCTCCTATGCGCTGCCCCTAATGAGAAAAAAATTGTCTTCTTCAACCACAACATATTCAATCGTAAGGACGAGCATATTTACAAGACGGAAAAGATTTTCCCGAAAGCTTTATCATGCTCAAATGGGTCATTCCCCTCGTCGGTTTCTTACAGGCCATTAATATTTATATATTTATTTGATGTGCTCTTTGTAAGGCAGATGAAACCTCATTATATTCCGGGATATTTCAAGTGATAAAGAGCTGAATATCGGCAAAGGAAAAATAAGGAAAATAAATTTCGTTTCATTTCCCGTCTTCGCCCAAATCAATTCGCAACTTTAAGTGCATCATAATTTTTAACCGTAAGGTAGAAATGATTCACGAGGGATTTTGCATCTTCGGCCACTGAATTACGATTTTATGCCGTTGCGGCCGTGTTAACTCAAAAAAGTTTGGTGATGGCAAAGCTTCTGCATAACGCAAAACTCAAACGAGATTAAGAGAGATTTGCAAGTGAGATATGCTTTCCCCGTCCGGTTTCGCAAAGCCCGTATTAAATATATGAGCTATTGAATTTTAGGAGCTATTGAATCGTTCACAGCCATTCGTGAATTTATTTTTTCGAAGTCTTTTTCGAATCCCTTTCGAATATTTTTTTTTTTCTTCTCCAGTCAGTCCATCCGTCTGTCTTGCATTCATATCGCAGGTTCCGCTCCTCGCAAAACCACGCTGCAATTTGCGTTACAAAAGCTGAGGCAGTTTTTTCCTTTTTGGAAATTCTTCCTTTTGTGTGTGGCAAGAAAGGGAAAATACATTCCCTTCGGCACATGACCGCATGAGTTAAGTTAAGCTAACCGCCAGTGCACAATTAATAGCACGGAAGGTAATGACCGAATCATTTAATAAATATCCACAGCTTTTTTTTTACACCTATCAACCTTTATTGGCCATTCTTATCCCCGGTACCTCCTTTGTTCGCGTATATTGCATTCCAGATTTAAGAATCAAATTCGATACTTTAGATATTGGCTATTGGATTGAATCTTTCCGGAACATTAATTCAGTTATTCCTGGGCGATTCTTCTCCAAATTTTCATTTTCTTTCTTTCCCCGATTTTTAACATATTAATTTTTGTTTTGCATTATCTCACAAGAAAATGCAATTCTCAAAAAAAATGAGGAATCTTTAACTTAATGTTTTTCGACCAGAAAAACCATTGAAGCTGATGTTCGATTCGACTGCTATTAGTTTTAGCGCGTAAGGAAGGATCACTTTAGCATTTCGAATTCTTTTTGAAGTCAAAATAGCTAAATCAGATCTGAGATTTCTCCAAGTCAACGGTCAGCAATATTTCTTGACTGAAAATCACGTGAAATTTCTAAACGATAAAATTAAAGTCGAATATATTATTTAGTACGTTTATATATGATTAAGTTAAAAATAAAATAGTGTTTTTGGTTAATTTAAAAAGTGTGAAAAGTTATAAAATATTACACTAACATGCTTTAATATAGAAAGATAGATCTCACCTCCTCTATTAGAATATGTATATTATTTATATATATATATATATAAAATTAATATGTATCACTTACTATATGCGAAACTCATTTTATGTTAAATATATATAAAATCATATAATTTGTATCAGTTTTTCCACTAAATTAAAATTTATAGACATTAAGGGTTCTTATTTTAAGTTGTTTTTTTTTCTGCAACTTGAAAAAATAATTCAAAACTGTTTATGAATGAACAAAGCAATACAACACGTTAATGTAGATATGTAAAAGAGGTTAAAAGTAAATTAAACTTTTGTATGCGGAGTATGCAGCAATTAACTGATGCCGTGCACAAAGCAATTTTATAATTGATGTCAAACGTTTCACCGCAAACTCATTCTCAAAATGATGAAATTTTAGCGACACCACAACTTGGGCCATAACTTTTCAGGGATCGCTAAAAAGTCAAATTTGGAAATACCGAAAATATAAGAGAGAAACTTAAAAGAAAAAAACCGAAGTTTTTCCTTTCCGTTTTTACATTCGCATTTCGACTTTTCCTTCATCAAAACTCGCCTCGAGAAGCGTCTTGGACCGGAGGAAGACGGACGGTCCCCGAAACTGTCGACAGAGCCGTGGTAATTGAGGCACCACGGGCACACTCTGCCCAGGTTCAAACTCCTTCGGTCTCGGGCGGGTTTTCGGAGGGGGGGAAAAAAAATGAAAAACCTGACAATGCATCGCGCGGATCTGAAAATGCTCGGACAAGAATTCAATTTTCTGAAAATTCAAAGTTAATAAACTTCCAGCGAAAACTTATGCAAAATTTTCCCCGAGATAAAGGTCAGAGCTCGTCTGAAAGAAAGTTTCGGGAGAAAGTAACTGAAACGGGAGCAGTTTTCTGGAGATACACAGTAACCAAAGCCATTCAACGGAAAAATCAGGGGAGATAAGACATTCTTTTCAGACGTTATCCCCTCCGTACATGTTTCAGCCGAAAACATTTAAACCGACGTTTCAGGAAAGCCGGGGAAAATAAAAGCAGATAAAGGAGAAAGGTTTTGGGAATAGGATTTTTCTTCCCGGGGCCGAGGACTCGCTTCGGCTAAAAGGCATTTTCCCATCTAACGCGAATCGATATCCCATCCGGATCGTACAGGCGCGAGATGAGTTAATTCCTAGCAAATGGGAGCACTCTTCGGGAGGTTGCACCGCGCGCGGGCCGCCGAAATAATAAATCAACCGCAGGGATAAATAATCGCGCAAGATGACCGATCCCAGATCGGAGATCTTCTTCCGACGGCGAACGGATCGTCGACGTCGGCGTCGGACGGAGCAACGTTTTCCTCCTGGCAAATTCCCCGCGACAATTTTCCCCCGTTTCTATCGACGGAAGGCGAATTCGCGCGCGAGGCACGAATTTCCCTTCCGCCGCGGAATTTTCCCAGGCGCTTGGCACGGAAACGAACTTAAGAAACTTTACCGAAGCTTAACGGAACTCAAAGCTTCTAATTCTTTACCGAGATAAGTGAAAATTTCGGCAAAAAAAAATAAAAGAGATCGGATCGGAAATGTAAGAACCAAAATACCCTACGCCTTCGCTAAATATTAAATGCGCAAAATCCCAAAATTTCGATGGCTTTTCCTTCGTTATACAATAAGCAAAATGCAATATAATTAATTTAACTGCCATCGAGACATTGACAAAAAACTATTTTGACAATAAAAGATTATCAATGATTATTAATATCCATTATTTATGCACTATCATTTCCATTAGGTGTCATTAGAATATTTATTGTCCAGTCCACTGATTATTTATTATCCCGAGTTATTTATGTATTTCAGCCTCGCGGGGTCGTTTCCCTGTTTACCAAATCGATTCCTCTTCATTCACGTCTTTACCAGTCAATTTAATCCTTAAGAAATTTCAAAGCAATTATCCATACCTTAAAAATCGGTTCCTCCTTACCTGAAACAAAAAGGAAAATCCCATCATTTGAGGCATAAATAAAATTGATGCTAAGAGGTTTATTTTACTGCCAAATTTATGCCCTCTGGCCTAATTTGTACTCTTGGGCCGTAAATCATAAGATCAGTTGCGGCATGGAAACTCGAGGTTTAAAGATCGTTACATCAAATTATGGTTTAATTATCCATAAAAGTCAATCATTTATACATGATTTTCTCTCCGGGTTCATCTCGTGGTTCAGCGAGAAATAAATTTATAATTCACTTTAAGGGAAATAAGAAAAAAACAATATTTATCGATGACGACTCATTAAAAGCGTAAGTATTGTTCGCCCGTTGCTGCCGGTGATACACCCAAGACTTGGCTTTGTTTTGGAGAATAAAGGAATTCTCCAAAGCGACGACTAAATATACGACAGAAGCGGAATTAACGTCCGTCCGAGGTCGTAAAGAACGGAAAAGTTCAAACTATATCTTTTTTCGAAGGAGCCTTCCACGGATTTCAAATGAAAATCGCCGAAAGTCAGAGCCCTGGGTCAAACGTTTCGCAATAGCTAAATACAGCGGAGCTTTTCACTCCAGAGAGCTTTCATTTCCCAGCCCCGAAAGTTCAATTTACTTGAAGAAAACGACAATGAAAAACGCGGTAACAATAGATTTGAATAAGCCGAACGTCAGTCAAAGGAGGCGAAAGGAAATTAATCGCGGGTATCAGATGGTGCGAAAATGAAAGTGACCGTCCTGAAGGGGAATGGAAGAAAAGTTCCTGCACCTTTTTTGACTTTGCGTGCGGCAGCGTGCCCGCCCCCCCCCCGAACCGTTCGGGCAAAGAATTTTGCCGGTGAAACCATGAAAGGGCCTTTGTTTGAATGCCCGCCGCGGGAAAAAGCTCAAACCTCAGCAATTTCCCGATTGCACGGGCACCATAATGACGGAGCAGGAAGATTTTTGGTTTTCTAGGGGGCGGAAAGGTGATCCCGCGCGAAACAAACGGCGAAAGACCTGCTCCGAGGACTAGAAAGCTAAAATTTTGCGTCCTGCCCGCAACGGTCAGCACTGAGCCGCGGCTTCGGATCCATCAAAGGCTCGAACGTGGCAGAAAGAACGCGAGGAAAAATTTTCATGTGGTGCCGCAGACTCGACCGAGGAAAGAGGGCCCGGAGCGCGCTTCCCGCTGCGGCTTCTCTTCATTCATTGTGACCAGTCGTTGGAAGCGGCTTTTCCGAGGCACTCCCGGCCCCGTTTCCCGATTCGGCAAAATGATTTGCCCGGAAATTCCAAAATTTAGTCCGCTCCGATCCTCCCGGAGACATTTCCCTCGTCTGCGAAAAATTTCTGCCCCCGGAAAACATTTGATTGAACATCCTCTTTATTCGAATCGGCATTTCGATGGACGCAGCCCCGTCAGCTTTATTGCTGATCCAGATATTTGTACTTTCAAAAAGTCACACAGTTGTCCCTTTGTGCACTAAACATTCTTCCTTCCACTCGGCGATACAAAAAAAGGTTGGATTTATAAGGTGGGTTTTAAGATCCTGACGAATGGTGGATGATCAATCCGAGCCATTCGTCTGTAGGAAGATTTTTAGATATTATTTACAGTATATTAATTTTTGCCCGTTCTCTCTCTCTCTCTCTCTATATATATATATATATCCTACCGATTTTTCTTTGCCTTCCTCTTTCCATTTATATTATACATCAGCATTCATTTTTTTTGAGTAGCTTGTCGAGCGAAAAAGTCATTGTTAAGGTTTATATAAATCGCTTCGCTTACGGGATGAAATCAATTTTTCAATTTTCCATTGAAAAACATTAAGATCATTTTGACGTACCAGATTCGGTAAGAAAAAAAAAATACAAATATTGTAAATGGGTTTATGTGTTGAAACCGAAACCGTTTCACAGGTTTCTGTTGGAGATACGAAACCGCATTGTAAAATTATTTCTATTTCACGTCAAAAATTGTACAATGCCCAGAATCCTCATTATATACCTAACGTTAAATAACTTTACGACCGCGAAACTTCATTCGGATAAAAAAAAAAAAAAGGATTCGTCTAACTACTTTAAATTTTCCCTTAAGTTTAAATCATAAACCGAGATCAACGTTATTTATTACTTATGTTATTACCGAACCCGACTAAATTAGCTTTTCATACGAATTTTGCTTGAATCGGATAAAGTTAACGAAAAATAAATTTAATAAGATAAATTATTAAAAGGTTCTAAGCAAAAGAAAAACCCAGCTGCTTTAACGATGACTTATGAATATATATATATTTATATTTAACTGAAGGCTCTTATGGTACGCGTAAGCGCATATCAATAAAGTATACTTTCCAGTGGCAAATATATTATTAAAAACATTTGGCTTTGTTAATAAATTTTGATCAGATAATTACTTAATAGATTCTTAGGTCATAAAAGAAAAAAAAAAGTTTTAAAACTTCATAAGTTGTGGCTGTTAGTCTGCAATCTTCATTAAACCTCGAATTTATGGTCAGCAGCGAATTCTTCCTTCCTCCCTTCCACTTTTGGCGAAGTCACCGCCCTGCCCGACCTCTCCCGCGCCCGTAAGACATATACCGTTCGGAAAATCAGCGGATTCGAGTTTCCCGTACCATATCGTTCCTCTTAAGTACATCTCTCTTGCTTATTTGATCTCCTTTCAAAAAAGCTTTCCACCCCCTTCCGCTCTTGGTAAGTTGTAAAACTGAAATGTAAACTTTTATGATATCTCTTTTTTTTTTTTTTTTCTTTTTACTTTTTCCAGGAGAAATTTTTACTAAATAAAAATTTATTTTCGATTTGAGAACCTTAAAATTTTCTTTTTCCCTCTCCCTTTCCTGCATGTTTATCCGGCGATATACATACAAATCGCTGCCTTTAAGGCCGATTTCAAATTGATGACATCTTTATTCGTGCTGACGTCGAAGTTGATTTGCGAATATCGAATTTTCCGTCTGGAAAAGCCGCAGCAGTATAATTATTTCATACGCACAAAGTTTCGTGCGCAATAAAGAACTCCGGGAAAGTTCAACTTTACGGTAAAATAAAAATAAAAAAAAAAAAAAAGCGTTTCCAGCTCCCGAGAAACTGCTTTGAACACAAAAATGCTAAGTTCAATCCTCATTTTTAAATTTCTTAAAGCAAAATCTGTGCCACAAACAAAGAAAACTCCCAAAACGAGTTTCTCAGTCTTATAACTTTTTCGGGAATGAATATATTCAAAAACATCTCAATAGCATTTCTGAATAAACACTGAACAAAAAGAAAAAAAAAACTGAAATTCACATTAAAAAGTTAAACTTTTAATTAATAACATTTAGAACACATTTTTCGCCTTTTTTAAATAAATTTCGTGATTTCGCATTATAAATAAATATTTTAAATTTGTTTTTAGCCATTTTAATGGGATGCTTATGCTTTATTGGCAAAATTGAAAATATTTTCGAGAAAAAAAAAACAAATTACGTATATGTATTTCTTATTAATTTAAACTAATGAATTTAAAAAATGCTTCTTAAATATTTATTATGCTTTTTGAATTAATTTTTGGAATTAAGTAGGATACCGTCAAGCCCGGATATAAAATAATTTCCCTAGAATGAGGCAGAAGGGAACATTAAAACGAAAATTATATTACAAAATTTTCGAGGAGTTTATATAGGTGAATTAAAACAATTTTTTTTTTCTTTTACCAACTGACACTGTAAAACAAGTTCATAAGGTATTTGAAAATTAAATTTTTGGGATTTATATTATAACCGAGGTTGCTTTACAACAGGATCAGTAGCGTATTTGCGTATTAAAATCATTTGTTGGACGAGTCACCGATATCCACGGTAACAGGGCAAAAGTTAAGGCAAAAAATTTTGTTTACTCAATGAAAATTTCGTATTGCGAGTAACCGTTCAACGTTACCCCAATGTTTTCCCATCATAAAAAAAAAAAAATTTTCCTTTTTTTTTTTTCCGGAAAATGGAACCCGACCCGGGCACAAGCTAAACCGTCCGTCCACGGATCTCTTCGGGGATGTCTCTCTTTTCATGTCGTTTTAGCATTTTCGAGACGTTCCGGGGATTTCCTCTTCCGTTTCAGGTAAGGAAAGCAGCAAAAACTCCAAAGGCCAGCTCCCCATAGAGAAAAGGGAAATTTCCCCATTGTTCGAACGCGAAATTCTTTTTTTTTTCCTTTAACGAAATAAATCAAAACTTACGCACGCCACGCATTATTCATTTGGCTTTATCAATGAGCGGAAAAACTGATTTTTCGCTTGTTTCAGAAGGGTCCGCGGAAAGCAAAAGTTCGCGGCGTAAGGAAGGCAATGGAAGAAGTTGCTCGCTGCATCCGCGAAATGTTTCACGCGACAAAATGATTCAAAAATTCCGCTTTCAATTGAGCTGTCGGGTCAGCCGCACTTCTTTTACTTGTTTGTGCTTCCTTCGGAAAATTCAATTTTGCCTCCGTTTAATTTCATTTAATTACCCGTCCCGGCTTCGATCTTACGTCGGTGGTCACTTCCTCCGCTCGAGGAAACGACTTGTACAGCAGTCGGTTTGGATCATTCCCGGGCATTTCCCTCCCGGCTCATAAAGCTCGTTCCCCAGGCTCGCTGCTCTCTCGGGCAGCGGTCTTAATATTTTTCGGGAACCGTTTAGCCGTAAACGCCCGATATAAAGGTTGTAAACATCTTTCTCGTGAGCTTAAGAAAACCTAAATGCAAAAATAATTATTAATCCCTTAGACTATTTAAAGTCAATGAAACTCAATCCCCGTATCATACGCTTCGGACAGCTCCCCGGAGGTCCTTGATGGAAAATAAGGTTATTAAAACCGGTCTTTACACTTCGAAATATTAAAATTGTGACGCACTATAAGTAGTTTTTCACTTATCGGCGCTAAAATGTTATAACTGTTGTGTAATCGAACTCGATGAGGATTTTAATTTCTAATATTTGACATAATATAACATGACAACACGACGTATAAAAGAAAATATAACGGTCACACACAATTCAACAGCAAAATTGCCACTATGTTAAAACGATAAAATATATATATTTAGTTCCCTTTGAAGTTCTTACATAAATGTTAGGCTTAACTATGTAATTAACTCTTGAAAGTCCCTTCGCTTACTGGCCCAACGGGTCAAAGAACCTGAATTAATTACGTATTTTATGTATATATATAAATTTTTTTTTTCTTTTCGGGGAGGATACTTTATTTTATCGTGTTACAAACGAATGAAACGGGCGCTCCCAATACTTTTTCTTATGAGAAATGATCAAATAGTCAGTATTTCACGAGGCGGAGGATACCGAAAGATGCGGGGAAAATTCCTTTTCCAGCATCTTCTTTCACTCCACAATTAAAAAAAAATAACGATCCTGGACGTTAAAAGTTAAACGCGAAACGAACAGCCCGAAAATGTTTGAGCTGAAACAAAGCACTTTTTACAATTTTTGAAAGGTCTGATTATTGTCCCAGAGGAGCTTGTTACCTTCGGTTCAAGCAAGTCATGTTACTATCCCTCCCGGATGTTATTTATTCGATCCCCAAGTCGCCACTTTTTATGCCAAAAAGAATTTCTTTCAAAAAGAACAAAAAAATAATTTTTCCTTTTTTCTCTCCTTTTTTTTAAAAAAAAAAAAAAAAAACCCGGGTGAAAAGGCGAAAAATTAAAAACATTCATCCCGAATTGATCGGGTGCGAACCGTGTCCGTCGTCCGCGGCAACCGCGAAGAACGCACCCGAAAAGCGTCCACGGACGAATTTTACCTCCTCCGGCTGAGGTTCGGACTCTTTATCAGCTCGGTTATTGCAAGCAGGGCCGGTATTTGGTTTAATTTTGGATTTTAAGCAGCGGGGAGAGAGGACGACAACAGGAACCAAAAGCCTTCACTGTGGATGTCACGCTGTTGTGCACCATCTAAACTCCCTTCACACAAGGCATTAACTTCATGCCTCGCTGCACCATCCAACGAAAGCGTTTATTAATAAATAGACCGTGTTAATAGGGTTGTCAAAGGAAACTTTTTTGGTTTAATTTAAATCGGCCCTCTAAACAGTGAACGTTCGCATTTGAATATGAACTGTGAGTTGAAATTCAAACGATTTCACCGGCCGTTAATTAATCCTCTTGTTTATGGTTAGAAATATTAAATTCTTTATTAGTAATCTAATCTTGGGATGTATTTTCATCGCTTTGCTGAGTTTAAAAATCGCCCGCCGTCATTAACGCCTGTGACTTTTGAAAAATGAGAAAGATCATTAAAATTCCTACAAAAGCGGGCTATTTCACGTAGGTCCGGGACCAGACTCCTGCATAAGCGACGACGCAGCAGCAAAATTTCGGTATTTTTCACCAAGGCAAAGAACGACGGGGGAAAACCGCGGAATTTTTTATCTCGAACGGATTGAGTCCGCCGATGTCTCGTCAGCATCTGCGAGAAAAAATTTGACGTGTCATTAGATACGAAATAGCGGATTTTCGAAACTTAGAACTGAATTCTTTTCCTCTTTCCGTCCCCTCCCCTCCCACACCTCCACCCTTTGCTTTATTGCTGTATTTCTGCGGGGCGACGGGGAGGCAACCGAACGGGGACGGGGGCAGCAGTTTTCCGCAAATGAAAATATTTTTTTTTTTTTTTCCTTTTACGGTTTCCGAAATGGATGTTTTCGTCCCGGTTTGTCATTAACGCCAAATCGAAACCTAAAAATTGAGTCAGCCACCCGTGAAATGGAACTGAATTGTTTCTTTTCGAAATGGAATCCGCGTCCGCCTCCCGCTTGCCCGGCGAGCAGTACATTCGAGACGACCATGCCAGGGGCCAATTCCGTGATCGCGAAGATGTCATTCCGCGGCCACGGAGAAACCGGAGTTTTCGCGGATCACGGTAAACGCCGGAAACACGCGAAAAGGAGAGGCATTTTCCGCATGTGCAGAGAGAGCGGGAAATTCAAGCATTTTTCACATATACCTGTGCGAATTCATACCATATTTCGCATCAATACCCGTATGAACCGGGGCCGATCGAAGGTGGAAATTTACGTTTCATCTTAATCGAAGCTCCATCTTGGTCAATCCCAAAATCGTGGGTCCGTCCCGTTCCTCGGCGAAGTTTTACGAAAGCGGAAATTGTAATGGAAAAGTCTTTTATTTTTTTTTTAAAAAAAAAAAAAAAAAAAACTCGACCGAAAAACGAGTGAAGATGATTTGGAGGAATTTCGATTTCAAACTGAGAGAAATAAAAGCAAAGAGCTCTCGAGTACGTACGGAACGGTTTTTCCGTACAAAACGGTTACACAATGGTGGATAACTGATATCTTTTATCATTGCCACCGAAACAAATTTTTCCCTTCCCCCCCCCCAACAGGTTTTCGATAGCACAAAGAAATGAATAAAAAAGGCGGAATAATATGGAAAAGATCGCTTTCTGCTGACACGAAAGGAATCTTTGATAAATTATCACTCTTCATCATTTATCGGGGCGGCAGAGGTGGGTGGGGAAAAGATTGAAATTGCGAAATTCCCGCTCCTTCCGGCGCGATAATTGACGGATCCCGAAACTTTTCGCGATCGCCATTTTCTTTTCTCGCACGTCGGGTATCCCGCGAATCGCGTTTTAACCTCTTTCTTCTTCCACGTTTGCCCGCATCGCGCACACTTGCCGCGGAAACCTCCGGTCGAATTCTTGCCCGTCGTAATGTTTGACATACATTTCCCTAACCCCCGGGGGGGGGAGGGGGGGAAGGGATTTTCCCGATTAATGAAAACCAGCCGCCCTTTTCGCGCATAATCCTAACTCTGAAGAAAAATATTTTTTTCATCCCCGCTAAAGAAGAAAAAAAAAAAAAAAGATTTATGCCGCCTCACGTCTTTTTTCTCGAACATGAGCAGTTTCGGTTCATTGAAATTCATTATTAATTTATAAAATCTATATAAAAAGATACGCGGAGCGCGATGTTTGCCGAGGGAGGTCGCCTGAAAAGCTCTTCAATTAGGCTTCTGCACGGAGATGAATACACATCAAAGAGATTTCTTCGGTTCTGCTGTCGGAAAGCATTTTTTTTTTTTTTTCCACGTTTCTGCCTTCCTTTCGCGGGGGTCTCTTCGAACATCGCGGGAAAATAACCCGGGCCCGGAGCAGCGGACGCACCAAGTCAGAAGATCGAGTGGAAAATGCGAAAACCTGCGATTCAATACGTTTGGGCGTGTGCGGGAGACGTTTGAGTGATTTAGATGGATAAAAGGGGAGAGCGGACGCTTTTATGGACGAAAGCGGCGTTAGCGGAATAACAGGAGCATGACAAAGCTCGGAGCGTGATTGCGGTTACTGCAATTGCTGAGGCAAGAATTTCTTTTCATTTGCCACGACATTGCAGCAGATCACTTTTCCATTGTCTATGTGACGGTTCGACCTTCTCGAAATTACGTTCCGACTCATTGATGTTCGAAGGCTGATGGATCGGTCTTCGCGTTCGCCGTTCGAGCGGGCATAATCACCCGGCGTTCGGTTTATACCACTCATTAGCTCTCCGCACGGGGGAAAATCCAATCCGGAGAGGGGACGGGACGGATAACCCGTCTTACGGCGACGAACCGGTAGAGAGTGGAAAAAAAAAAAAAAAAAAAAGAGTAATCTGAATTGTGTAAGATTCCGGATTTTTCCCATTTGATCTTCCCCTTTTGAAAGGTTCGGGAATAATCAATCACGGATTTAGACAGCAAAATCATTTCGGGAAAGCCGGGAAATTCAATCCAGATTTTCCCCTCGCACACCTCGTTCACCCTCCGAGCTCCCATGAATTCGGCAAAGCTTTAATTAAACACCGTTATTGATGTTTTATTTTCTCTTTTGATGTAACACTCTCCATAAATCTTTTCATGAGACTTGGACGGAAGATGAAACGCTCTCCTAAACCATTTCGATCGTTTGGCCCACGTTTCTGCGTATGCCAAAAGGCTACAGAGTGAAAAGCTCTCCGGCATTCACGTCCCTTTCCCTTTAATTACCCGCAGGATGCGGCCCGGAAAAGCTTTTGATTTCTTCTTCCGCCTCTGCTTTTCGGTCCCATTTTTGCCGGAGTTATTACGGGCGATTTACCGTGGGCTGTGTCACCCCCGAATCCTCACTTTTGCTCTCTCATCTCGTTCCGCGTTCCTTTGGGAGCAGAATTTTTTTTTCTTCCGACAATATAATTTTATCCGCTCTCTGCGCATGCAAAAAAACCGACCGTGATTATTATTCGGAATAACGTGCAAGTGCGGTTCTGCGAGTAACCGAGACCCCGGAGATGAATCCCAACTGAAAAATAATTCTGCTGCGATATTGCGGAACATTAAATTTTCAAAAACAATAACCGGAAGTACCGCAAGAACCTTCTTCGGATCGCCCAAACGATCCCTGTTTTTTTTTTGAATTATTCGCCGTGTTATAGTCAGCATCTCATCGAAATCGATACACGCAAATTACTCATCATTTATATAATGTAACGAAGACGCAGCTTTTAAAACCTTATTTTTCTTTTTTTTTTCCAAAAAGACCCCCGGTTTCTTTCATCCTCGATGCAGTTGCCTTATAGTAAGCCACATACATCGGAAACAATTCATTTAACATGTCAAATTTGAAATTAAAAAGAAAAAGATTCTTTCCTTCTTAAGGGATTTTATTTTTTATTTTAAATTATTCACCATAAATCCTGGCATAATCAAAATGACAATTTGAAAAATGACATCGTCATTAAAAGTGGAAACTTCCATGATTTGAAAATCGCTTTTTTTCTACATTAAAATTTTATACAGAACAATTTAAACGTGTGAATATAACTTTTCGAAAACGTAAAAGATAGTTTAAAATTAAAAGCATGATCTTTAAAAACTAGAGATCTGCAAACGAAAATGGATAAATATTTAATGTACGGATGAAACGAGCGAAACTGCTTAACCGGATAAATATATATGATTTTAATGATATATTGGAAACAAAAAGCCTGTGCTTCAGTTCCGCAGGACTTAGTTTGACATTTTGTTGTACGAGTTTGTTCTTGCATGAAACGCGGCAATTATTATTTTGGTTTTTCGTAGCAGCTTAATCAGCAACGATGTCTTCCTTTACAGATTCTATTCCCGAAAGTTTATTAACATCTATTTTCCAAGGCAATAGTTATCTGCCTTAACCCCATTCGCCGAAAACGCACAATCTTATACTTTATTTAGTGAAAATGGAAAGTTTCGGTTTTTATGAAGGCAAAAACGAGGACATAATTTATAAATTTTAGGAAAAGTTTCCGCAAGAAGAATTTTCCTCGGGAAGAAAGTAAATTTTTAGAAAATTTCCCGCCAAAGCCCTCAGATTCCCCTTCCTCCCGAATTTCTTCTCCTGATTATTATTCCAAATATGTTTGCTTTGGTTCATAGTCTCTCTCTCTCTTCTACCCGCCCGTGTCCCGTACCTTCTCCTCCCGAATGCCACAGTTCCAACTTTTAAAGAAATCGGTAAGAAATGGGTATTTATTCGGGGCTCCTACAGCGGGGAAATTTTCCGGACTAAATTTTCCACAGATCCGAAGTGGCTCCGCCAAAAATCAACGTTGAGTCACCCTTCGGAGATTTGAGGGAATGATCGAAAATGTGCTTTCAGGTTTCCTGGGCGAAGGGAAGAGCGGGAGCACTGATTAATTAGACCGCAAAAGTTTTAGTTTTGCGTGCGTGGAATCATTCGCAACTCATAAATCACAATGTCACCATTACATAATTCACATTTCCTTGCGGTATTTTTACATTTATCAGTAAAATAATATTAATTAATATCATATGTATTCCCCTCCTTCATTTTTCATGTCAAAATTTTCTTTATGACAGCCCTTGGACAAAAAAAAAATTAAGACAGGGTGTTTTTGGTTAGGAATGCGACTGCTAAATGTGGATCTCAGAAGTCTTCAGATAAGGTAGAACAGATGGTTTATGAAAAATTCTGCTTTAATTTTTTAAAAATCGTGTTTTTTTAAAGTAAACGTCGATACTTTTTGTAAATTTCTAAATTAAAGGATTATTGTAAACTAAACAATCAAAGTGTGGTGAAAGAAACCATAACCATATTTACGTGTAAAACGGAAAACCTAATATTTTCCCTAGAACAATCCCCAAACGACGTGTGATATGTGTGAATTAATGAATTGCAGTGTTGCACATGCCATATGCAGTCACTTAAAAGAAACAAATCGAGGAATAAAATTTCTTTTCGTTTTATGGAAACGTGGCAGTAAAATTTCTGATTTTCACGTTTTCGTTGCATCAGAACCTTTCGCAAGCATCGAAGATGATGTAAACTTCAAATTGGATTTAAATTAATGCTGTTCCGATAACTTAATGGTTCGAAATTAGACTCTCGCCGATAAAATGTAGATACATAAATGGCAAACATAATGGAATATAAAATACGGGGAAAGCTTAAACGATATAAAACTCTGACAGCACGGATTAAACAAACTATGGAATATGGAAATATTCAAAACTTTTACCCCATTTCTCCCTTCGCTCTCTCCAAGAACTCCAGGCATAAAGGAAAAATGTTAGAATCACTCCTCCGTACAGAGGCTTACCATCCGTGAGAGTCGCTCTTTTCGGTGGAGAATCAAAAAATAATTGCAGTATGTGAAAGCATCAAGTATATCATTTCAAGTTTTCGGTAAGGAAAAAGGATTGAGAATATATCTTATAAGCAGGCGGATTCAGAAGGAGACAGAGAAGGATGCGAAACTGGAAAAATGATGAAGAGGCTCTCTTTTATCCGGAGAATTTTCCGGAGGAGGGCGAAAGGAACGGGGGAGGAAAGAAAAATTAAGCGCATTAGGTGAAAAGTCATTTAACAAAATTCCAGATCTTCAAGTCGGATGATAAAGAAGGGATGGAAGGGAAAAAATTAGTCTTCCATCGCGACCCCCGTCTCAGGGGCGAAATCTATAGAAAAATTATGACAGGCAAAAATGTATGTGCTGCCGGACTTTCTAACTATATCAAATATCTTTCAAGTGTGTGAATCCGGTGTAATTTTCAGGAGTCAAGATTTGCACCTAATCACTTGACGAACATGTGAAGAGAATGACTGGGAAACGATGCCGAAACTTGCTGGGAAAAAAAAAAAATTTTAAATGTTAGTGAAATACAAGTTCCACTCAATTTTTTTTACGTTACAGGCTTATAAAGGCCTACATTAATATAAAATATTAATTTTGCAGACGTCAGTGTCTTCAAATTTACTCCGGCTTGAATACCTCCTTTTTCAGTGGTAAAACGGAATCCGGTGATATTAAAACTTATAAGATCATCTCTCTTATTTGAATAATCCAACAAATTATACTCATAAATCAGAGTCTTCCTGAAGTTACTATTTAATGAACATAAAAATGCATAAATGAAAATTTTATATGGAAAAAAAAAAAACCTCGATTTTGTTGCACATTCATAAAAGAGAACTTAAAAAATAAAAATAAAAGAGAGTTCATCAAATGTGAGGCACTCGAAATAACAATTAAAAATTTGAAAAATTAATGACGTATTTGTAAAATTCTGCCACGAAATATGTTTAGCGTGGTTAACTGAGCAGTTTTTTTAATAGAAAGAGAAAAATTTTCGTCCTTAAAAATCACAGAGGCAAAAAAATTACACAGATTTTGGTGAAGAATTAAAAACAAAATCTGGAAAATAAAGGAATTATTGAATTTCTTTCTAAAAGCTTTATTACACCAAACACAAATGTAAGTGGGAAAAAATTTATAATCATTATTAAATTATTATTATTACTATCAAATTCGTAAAATAATAAATGGATAAGACTTGACCAATCTGGTCAAATGGCTTTTCTAAAGGCAACCCTCCCACTCATATACCGACAAATTTAATTTCAATTTTTCTTCAACTTAATGTTTACGAGATGAATTTAAAAAGAAAAATGAATTAAATTAGTTATTGTATTTGGGATACCGAAAGGACTGAAATACCCTCGAGCTGAACCAAGAAGGAGAAGCTCATCCAGGACCAAAAAATCCTTGCCCACGCCAATACCTAATCAAAACCAGATGATAAATTTATTTTCGGCAAAACTTTTTCATGAATTTGTTGAATTTAAAAAAATCCTAACTATGGAACTTTTCTCAACAAAATCCAATTCAAAATGAAAGCTTCGAAAGCTCCCTTTGATAGCTGCTGGGAAGTTATAATGGAATTCGGATGAAAATTTAAGAGCTCATAGAAACACTTGGAATTTCAGGTGAAATATTAGAGCAGAAAAATCGAGGTAAAATCGTAATAGACCAACCTCTAAAAGGTTTGAGAAGGTTCATTCGGTACAGTAAATTTCCGTTTTCTTCCCCCACCCCCGTCTTCTTGACGCACTTCCACTTTTTGGATTGGCCAAAGTGCCGGAGCAAATGCGCGATTGCCATCCTATGAGGTAATGAAATTTTATGATACCGTGTTGGTTGAAAATTATGGAAGTATCCCGAAATAAGAAAAGCCCGTGGATGAGGATGTTTCTTTAGGGGTGTGTGGGAAAAGAGTAAAGAAAGCGCGAAGCGGGAAATATTTTGAAGGGTTTTTTTTAAATAAAAATTTTCAACATAAATTTTTATTTTTATCTTGCCTCACCAAAATGAGTGTGAAACATCACTTTATTGAAGCTAAAAAAAAAAAGAAAAACTTATGAATTTCTTCACGCTTGAACCCGACCTCAAAAAAAAAAGGAAGATTTTCAAACGTGAATTACAGGATGCGAGCCACGAGATCGAGATACATATTAAGGAGTGCGATTGAATTAGATTAGTGATATATATCACGCGGATAAACCGGTTAATTGTTCAGACGTCCGGTGCCAGTTATCTGTCCCGAGCACATTACCAAAATTCCATTCTGCGCCGAAGATACTCTGAAAATTGATAGGTTAATCTTCGCGGCATAAACGCACGGAAACTGTTAGAGCGTTCGCCGTTCTGTAACGCAATGCAAAAAGGGTAACGATAAAAGCCTCCGATTCCCGTGCTATTCGCCGAACGGGACAAATACCTCGGAATGGTGTGAAACACGTGGAAATCGTTCGATTTGAGTCCGAACAGGAGTAAAAGCATCCGGCAGCGATGAATGCGGCTCGTGGCAAAGAACCCGTCGATCTCTACGTTAACTCAAAAAAAAAAAAAAAAAAAAAAAAAAATGGATGCAGTTTTTAATGGCGGATAATAATGATAAGAGTAAAATGAAAATTTACCCGCGAAAGTCAACTCCATCATCTTGAAACTGATTAATTCAAATTTACAAAAGGAGAGGAAAAGGAAAAAACCCGAACTTCGTTCTGTATAGCAATTTTCATCGCGATATTAAAACATTATTCCTTCCTATAATCGGATGTAAAATCTAATTAACTTTTCCGGCGGTCTGGTTGAGAAAATGATTTTTGCAACCGAACGACTCTTCATACGTCAATGAGATGTTCCATTAGATGTAAATCATTTAAGTGTCAGGAAAACATCATTGATTCACCCTCCCGAAAAAAAAAAAAAATAAAATAAAATCTCTTCATATATATGTGTGTACATAATGTAGATGATGTCCCGAAAGTCATTTCCCAAGCACAGACATTCGTTTGATTAATTTCCACGTTCAAAGCTCTTTCCCATAAATTTTACAAACGAGAAATGTCTACTTTCTGTGAGAATTCATTTTTCATAACGAATTCTTTTTAAATATTTAAAAAATATTAATAAAAGGTTAGATAATTTTTATATACATTTATTTATTTACTTATTTGCATAAATATAAATCAAAAAAAAAAAAAAGCTTTTTGTGACTTTTTGAGACTTCCATTAATTTCAATTGCAAATATACAATAAAAAAAAAAAATTCTGTTTAATTGAACATTAATATTTATTTACAGATTTAATTTTCTTTTTCGCATTCTCGCATCCGCGATCGGAATTAATACCAAAAAAAAAAAAAAAAACGTCCATTTTGACACAAATTATCTTATCCCAACCGCTTATGTTTCAATGCATACCGAAAAGCCCTACACATCGGGATCGATTTTAACAAAAATCAATCAAACTTAGCTAAAAACCTATGTGAAATATAGGCGAATATGGCCAATGCTTGGAAAATTATAAGAGCTTTGGTTGAAACGTCTTCGGAAATAGAAATTGGATTATGAAATTTAAATTTAATCAAATTTAACATGGATAGTCTATTATAAATCGTGATTATTATTATTATAAAACTCTGTTTTGACGACGATGCTATCTGTATACGTGCATTTTGGAAGATTGAACTAATGACTGAGAAAGACTGATTCTTATTAAAAATAAATATATTTCCCATTCTGATGAAATCATTTTTAAATAGTAAATAAACATAAATAATATCTTCGCGACATTATGAAAAATATAAAAAAATTTATAATTCAATTAATATTAATAAAGTATGAATTTAGATCAATTTTTCTTTGTTCCCGAATTATAATTTGTTCAAATATTTGATGGCTAATGCAAACAACTCACGTTTCTAATAAAACTGCCGAATTTCGATCCGAAATCAATTTTTCCTTTATTGTTATATCGTTCCTTTTTTTTTTTTTTTGACAATAATAAAATAACATTATTAAATAAAGCTCCTTATTTAGTTCTAACACGATTTGTTTCCCGAGAAACACGCTCAATAACAGAGAGATTCTTGGGTTTCTTGTTTCCGGTCAGATGAGGTTCAGCAAAGAGCAGACCAATGGGGTTCTCCTAAAATCTCGTGCCACGACAGTTCCTTTGATGTGCTCCATATGAATCGAGGCACTCCCGGGCATTAACCCGGTCTGGGGTTCGGCCCCGGGAAAGCGGCTTGACTCAGCCAAACCGGCAAAATGCTTTCCCACCGACATCTTCCCGTCCCCGATCTTCCGGATTTTTTCACCACGGTATCGCGGGTCCCGATCCGCGAAAAAATAAAACGATTCGAAAAAATTATAAAGAAAATATCTGAGACGGAGAAATACATCTAAGAACAGAGATGAAATTTTTCTCTTCCCGAAATAAAAATTTAGACATCCAAAACCCACGGCTGGCTTATGGCTCCGTCGCCTCGTCATCTGAGGAGCAAGAGTTTCTCTTCCCTTTTCCTTTTCAAATGCACGTTGAAACTCAGTACTCCTTCCATTTATTTATTTATTTATTTATTTATTTCTTGCAGAAGAGAGAAGAATGGAAATTTTTGGTAAAAGCGATTGCGGAAATCCTCCTTATTTTGCATGAGGGCGGATCAAGATGACACTCAGCAGCTCCCGGATAAGCTTGATACATTTAAACAGAAGATTCTAATCTTCAATTGAAACGAAAATTTACCACTTCAGCCCCCAGCCGATTTTCTCTTAATCCATGTTCGGTCAACGGCATTTCGCCCATTTTCCAGCTTTCAAGCCGTGCTTTTTTCTCCTCTCCCATCATTTTGCGTTGTTAACATGCAAATCCATCAACTGGAACCGGAGGATTCGATTTAAATAATCTTACACAAATTGTTCGGCTTCGGTGGAGCACTACATCCGAAATCACTTTACCAAATATTTTGGAAAGATGGGAATAATCCGGAAAACTATCAAATTGTAGTTTGTAACGCAATAAAACCGGACGGGGGTTTTTTTTTTCCTTGCTTTTATGATCGGCGATAAAAAAGGAGAATCCCAAAATCAACGGCGTGCCACCTCTCTCGGGCAGATATCAGAAACCAGGCTCGAAGTTTATGCTCTTCGACGGGGCAACGCATGAAAAAGTGGCCCCTGCAACGGATGAAACTACGATGGAGACCATCTAATCGCGGTGAAAATCCGAAATTTGTGATTATTGCAAAATGATCGATCCCAGAGTCAGTTTAGCATCTTAAAAATTGAAAACTTTGTCATGCTCTGAGGAATCTTTGAGTAATTAAGAGCTTCTGCCCGAGACCATTCCTCGCAAAAGATCAATCGAGATTTGCGGGCTGGGGGGATGAAGGCAGAGGGTGAATGAAGATCTTCTTTTGCATCCCGATTTTAATTGATCGACAGTTTGTTTAAGGTTCGGGACACGAAAAAGAGGATGAGACGGCGCCGTTCTTTGTGTTTTTACAGCTATTACCTTTCAAAAGAAATCTTTTTCACTTTATGTCCCGTCTTTACCGTGAAATTTCGAAAGAGTATTTGCTCTTCCTCTCTCGTGTCCCGCGCAAAAAGCCCTTACCCGCGAATATCCTCCCAGTTCGTTCACTTCGATGCCGACTCCTTGCGAAAAAGCGACGAAGTCGAAGAGGTATCGCGATCGAAATCAAACGAATCGTAAGCTTAGTTAAAAATGATGGACTGCTTTTGAGCGAAAAGCTGTTCAAACAAGATTTCGGAGTCTCGAACTGCGGGAAAGCGCACGGGAACAGATAAACCGAATGGAAAGCACCAGATATTGCAATAAAACCTGGATTAATGCCGGGATGGAGAAGAAGAAATGGGGACTATCTATCGAAAATGCGGTGTTCAAGACGAGAGACGTCTGGAAAAAAAGGAAAAGAAAAAATAAGGAAAAAGAAGGCAATCCATTATATGCGAATAATTGAGGAATATCAACTTCGAAACTCGAGATCAATATAAAGATGACTTAAATTCCCAGCGCGCCACCCCTAAATCTCTAAAAAAGGGGCGCAAACAACAGACGCATAAAAATTTCCCTACTTCACCCTCGTGTAATCTCAACGATTACCACAAAATAAGCAGCGGTGGATCGTAAATAATAACAATCGCTCAATATATCTGAACTGAAACTCTACCGCAATACGATCTAAGGATTAAAAAGACACATTTAAATAATGATCATGGATGTGGCATAAACCGAAGGAAATAAAATTAGGCGAAAGAAAAAAAAAAAATTTCGTCCCAGTTTCCTGTATTTCCATAATAACTACATGAAAAGCCTCACAGCTTATAAGGAACAATTGCCGGTGGTTTGCAAGAGTCACTCCAAGTGCATTCATCACGCGACGATTATTATAATTTCCCAAACGCTATAAAATATCTTTTCTTTTTTAATACATAAATTTACTTTTTATTTATTAAGCATTATTTTCCAAGTTTTTTTGCCAGTTCGTAAACCAGTCTTTGCCGTTTCACACGGGGGCAGGGGCCCCCGGGGGGGGGGGGAAGGAATTGGATTTTTCGAGCGAAGGTACGCGAATGGACATTATTCTAACGTGGTGTGAGAAGGGAAAAAAAATTTTCGGTCCGTACCCAAAATAATTTATAAAAACACTGGACGTAAAGGGTTCCGTCAGACGCGGCAAAAATGCTCTCAGTCGGTGCGCGAATGCCGGATTTATTTTCATTTTTCGATTTCTGAAAGGGAGCGAAGGAAAGCATCCGCGGCAGGGGGAGAGCATGAAAAATCGCGAAGAATGCGGCTCCGGGGGCAAAATGCGGCGGGCGAAAAGGAAAAAAAAAAAAAAAAAAAAAAATATTGTAAGATGCGTAATGGTTGTCACGCCACGCAACACTTGTCATTAATAAAGCTCTTTTGCCCCCTTCTTGATTTTATCACCAATGATGGATGGTTTGGACTCGTTAACTCTACACCAGATTTTTCTTCTGGTTTATTAACCCCTTGACTTTTTCATGCCATTTCCATTTGATTTATGATCGCCTCCGGAGCTTTCCTTCTCTCGTGACCGGTCGGAGAAGGAGGTTTCGGGGTCGAGGACGGCTGAAAATCCGTATTCAATCGAATTAAAATTGGATCAGAACTTGAAAATGAAAAATAAAATAAATAAAAAAAAAAAAAAAAAAAGACAGAAAGAGCGAAGAAAAGGCGGGAGCGGGCGGAAAATGTTTTGCAAATTTCAATTTTTTTTTTCTTTTTTCAACTGCGAGAGCGGAAAAGGGGGAATAAAAAAAAAAAAAAAAAAATCAATCGGACACAAGTCGCTGAAAAAACGGGGAGACCGGGACGGGGACGGGAGCGAAACGCGTGAAAAGCATTTTTAATCGTGTAAAAATCTATTCATTTATGATAGACGTGGAAGCAGGGAAAAAAGAAAAAGGAAAAATAAAAGGAAAAAGCGATGGCGAGTGGTTCCGCTTTCCGGAGTGTATGAAGCGTGATGGGGGAATGTTTCCGGTTTACTCTTGCCGCCTTTTTCTTTTTTTTTTTTTTTCCTACGGAACCGGAAATGGACGCAACTCCCGCCGTCCCCCATCTCTCTCTCTCTCTCTCTCTCTCTCTCTTTTCGCGCTTCCCGGCAGAAAATGCTAATATCGCATTAGCAAATGAGCCGATATCGAATTTTATCATCTTACGCATCCTTTTTGCGGGCAAGATTAAAGGGAAAACATCAGCGGTAGATTTATTGATCGCGGCGAAGCTCCTTTTCCGGGAGGATAATGAAATAGTTTTGCAACTGGAAAAGGAAGAATTCAATGAGGTGAACCGTGGAATGAAAGCAAGGAAATCAATATGGAACTTGTGATAGAATGTTAACTTCGGAGAAGGCTCCCCATGCAGATCTAAAAGAAGATAAATGCCTTGATATCTGCGTTCGATTTCAATTTTGACATGAGAGCTTTCATACCGTATAACAACTACCGCATCCGATATTGGTTGATTCAAAGAAAAATCGGCTAAAATACAAAATATACAATATATAACAACATTTATCATGACTCTTCAGACTTTTTTTTTTTTTTTTCATTCTCATCCCGAGCTCTTTCAAAATCTTTCCATTCATAATCTGCTTGCCACAATTGCTGTAAGCGCTGAAAGCTTCGGAATATCAATTCTCGGTCCATACCCTTATTAATTATACTTCATACATTACAGAATTTTCAAAGGCAATTCATCAAGCATTCTCTGACGGAACTAATGCTCAAACAATAACAATACATTCTGAAAATATCGGGAGCGTGACCGAAAGCCCAATCACATCGTGTTTTTCTTTTAACTTTTCAGGAAAAATCTTATACAAGTTTTATTTTTTTTTTTTTTTAGATATATTTTTGAATCACGCGTTGCAAAGCACTAAAAATTATTCCTAAATCAATTAAGTTATGATACGTGAAGGATCGCTGGCGGACCAATCTCATTCCGAAAATAAAGTGAAATTACAACGAAATTAATGTAGGTAAATACCACACCGGTCGTAACATGTCAGAGTTCTAAATTTCTGTTTAAGATAACTTTTTTGCAGTATAAGCCGATAAACGTGGCTAAGGAAATTACATGTCCGACTAATATTAACTGGCAAAAACATGTTCCTCATTTACATATGTATGAAATGTAATTCATTTTTTTTTTTTAAAAAAAAAAAAGGTCATTTCGTACAAATTTTAAATTAGGAAAAATTAATATTTCTGTTACATGATTCCCGCATTTTCGCTCGTTCTTGACCGCAAAATTGTTAAGAGAAGGCGTCAAAAATTAAAACTGCGACGAAAAGGAAAAAAAAAAAAAAAATGGCTCCGAAAGACGAACCGTGACTCGTAAGTGCCAATCGGTGCATAAGCGAGCAAATGAACGTCCACTGATTTTTGGTTCCCTCCATCCGGAGCAATTGCACCTGAGCGACGGCAGGATGCTGCCACGTCTTTCAGTCCTTTCGCCCGCCTACCATCCGAACACCTTCCTCGCCGTCCGACGCACGAATCTCCTCGGAACTCTCGTCATTCCCCATGCAAAGCGCCCCAATTTCGGCTCGGCTTTTCTCGTTCCCTGCAAAGCCGTAACCCGGGGTTACGTCTCTGCTCCGCTGTTCCGTGCTTCCAGGGTCGGGGGCACCCGCTTTCGGGTTCTCAAAACGAGGTTTCTTCGCCCTTCCGGAATCGGCGATGCGAAATTTCGATCCGTCGGATTGAATTTCCCCCACGAATGGAACTAATAAAGGGAAGAGAACAGAGAAAAAGAGAAGAAGAAAAAAAAAAAAAAAAAAAACCTTTTTCCTTCCCTTTCAACTTCCGGTACGCATCAGCGGGAGACCTTCCCAAAGTTTCCGCATGCAGCAACAGAAACTGCATCAATCCCCCGCCACGGTTTTTGGCGTATCCGGGAGTCGTTACATTTCCATTTAAGATTAAATGCCTTGTTTTGTAAAATTTGAACTGAACTTTGGGAAATTTTTCCCTCGGACTCCCTCAAAAATCCCGGAGATTTGACGAAACCCATTTTGCAGTCCAAAACAAGAAAAGTTTCCCAATAAAAAAATTGGGAATTGTTTCTCGCAAACTAATTCAGTTCATTTCGCATTTTTTTTTTTTTGCAGCAAGAACCGTAAAACTAAATCAAAATAATCTTTACGCAATAATAAATCTTAATTCAAATATTAACAAATAACATTTCGGTCATTAATATAAAAAATAAATCATAAAAGTACCTAAAAATTTTAGAAAATGTAATGCTGCATACTATAAAGAAAATTTTAT
>JAOWBB010004474.1:0-34148 GCA_028565995.1 Ricinus marginatus | reverse complement strand
CTTCAAAAAAATAAGCTTAAAATAATTCAAAAAATCGTTTATTCTTAAATTCAGTGAATTTTATTTTCTTTAGCAACGCTTTGTACCAATATTGTAAAGTAAATCAAGATTAAGAAGTTTCAGTTGAGTTTTGGAAATGAAAGAAAATCTGATCGCTTTATGTTTGTGGATTGCTTGGGAGAATTTGGTTGCTCAAGCATGGCGGATCATAAATCTTAGGTTTTAGCACGGAAACTAATTACAGAATCTTTCTAAATGAATTTTCAATCCTAGGTACGCAATAAAGGCGACATAGAAAAAGTGATGAATACTCTTTTGGGTTACACCAATGTGGTATAACCAAACAACCTGGATATAAACCGGTTGTAACCGGTTTATGCGCAAATAACGTAGCATTGATATTGGCTCGAGATCTAAATGGAAACGTTCAAAAATTCTATATGCTTGAAATTGTAATCTTTGCTTGAACGGAGGGAATTAAAATCAACCTTGTTCATTTACAACTATGGAAATTAGCGGAAGCGATCATGGCTCTAACATATCTTTTCCATCACGACAAAGCAATCAAAATTTTTTACTTACAAAGACGGCAGACGTAATCGAGAACCTTCAATTTGTAAATTCCATTTCCATGATGGCATTTATTCCGAAAAAGGATCTGCAAGTCTCCGATGAGGGCTCCTACAGAATTAGAATCGCTTCTTTTAAATAAATCATTTGCTTTATAACTTTTTAGGACAAATCCAAGAGGAAACGAAAGTCAATTAACATAAAAACTCTTCTCTTCGAACATTGTTACATCGTAAGCGTTATCGCAAATTTCATTTAATAAATTCTGCGTTAGAATTCCAATTTTTCCTTCTGATGAAAATATTGATCGTCGATTTTAAATATTACCTGAAATCTAAAATTTTCGATATAACGTTTAGTGAACAAATAAATGAGTAACGGTCAAATAATTTTAATATTAATATTGAAATCCAATTAATAAACGAGCGCCGAAATTTCACTTCAGGCAATCCGAAGCTATTAGTTTAATGATATTAATAAAAAAAAATTACGTAAAAATCAAAATAATTTTGCTTCTCACGTACAATGCATAAACTGACATACAAATGCACAACAATATAAAAATTGAATATTAAAGAGCAATAAAATAATAAAAACGAAAATATTTATTTTTCAGAATTATAATAAACTAAAATTTTAAGATCTGATTCTGTTTACAAACTATTTTGATCCATACCTCTAATTCTATGTTTCTATGTTGTTATTTATCAAAATTTCGAAAGTCTACGTTAATATTAAGTGTATTGTTTATATGTTATTGATATTTATCAATATTTCTTGAAAGTATTGCAGCAAATTGTTTAAAAAAATTTTTTTATTACTTAAACAATAAATAAAAATAAATAATATTTTTTACTTTTAACTAAACCTTTTTTAAAAGTTAACTTAAACTTTTAACTTTTTGCTTAATATAATTATAACAATATATAAACAAACGTTTAATTCAATATTAATTAAATAACTTGTCAAAATATTCAGACTTGCTATATTTATTTCGAAGCTCCACCAAACTTTATTTCAAACGAAAATTCATTTATACTTTTTTTAGAGACTGTAAAACTTTTTTTCCTTCTAATAAAGAAGTTACATTAATTCAATTTGAAACAAACATAATTTTGTTAATTTTCAGTAGCATTAAAACATTTAAAATGAGTAATTTGACTATAAAAATGCCTTCGTAAAAATTTGTTACAATATATATATATATTTTTGACTTTTTCAATTTCTCTTTTACAATAAGCATCAATTATTTTATTAACAATAATTGAAAATAAGTGTACAATGAAGAATATAATTTATCTTTGGTTTACTTATTAATTTAATTAATTTTTAAAATTTATCTACAATTCAATTTTATAATTACTAGCTCACTGATATACTTGTTAAATTTGTTTCGGACTCTGATGAATCTATTTGCTGCATTAACAAAGCGTTTTTCAGTTCTTGCCTAGCCTTATGTATAACATAAACTAAAAGTGTTATTCCAAATACTACTTGTACAGTCATAACTATAAAGCCTGTTGTTGCTTTAGAATGATCAGTTAAGACATCCTCCATTGATCGAAGGGTGCTACCCAAATAAGTAGCAAGACACTGTGCAGGTAAAAGTCCAAAAAATGTCCCAAAATGATATGTTCTTCCTGATATATTACTTAACTGAAAATAAAAATTTCATTTGAGATTTTTCCCCTAAAATGCCTAATTATTACACATTATGTAATATGGAACAATTGGAGCTCAAGTCAATTCTATGTATCTATCTTCAAATTATTAATTCAATGAATTTTCTTAAACATTTTGCCCAAAAATAAACTTAATAATTAATTTACTTAATAATTAAACATTTTAAATTTCATCCCAGAGTGATTTAATATAGATAACTGAAATTTGCATGTGCTTTTGATGTTATTTTGATTGAATATAATTTTATATAATTGACCAAAAAAATACATAAACTTAGATAAAGGAGTATATAAGAATTTTTTTTATCTGTAATATTTTATGCAAAATGCAATATCTGGATACTATGCAGTCATATATTTAAAAATCAAAGATTTTTATAAATGCTTAAGTTGTTTACTTGTTCTTCAGCAGATTTTATTAAATGCATTGAAAAAATTAATGCTAATGGACTAAACCAACAAAAACTACATTACTAAAAGAGAATTTGTCAATTTAAATTTTACCTTATTAAATATAATTTGCTAAAAGTACTAATTATTTAATATAATATTCTAGTATTTTATTAATATTCAATTTTTCTATAACTGCATTTGAATTGTTTAATTTTATTATTATTATTTACTTTTGGACAAGTTAAAATTATTGTGCAGATCATCTAAAATCTAGTTCACATATATCTACTTTGAATGTTCCAGTCTAAAAAAATTTTTTATCTTATTTTTTAAAAATTATTTAAAATATATAACTTTTTTTGATGAAAAATATATAAATATTTCACAAGAAATATTCAGGAAACTATAGTTCATTTTATTCATATGTAAATATGTAAAACTAAATTTATAGTGCTAATGTTGGTTGCTTAAAATTATTTGTATGAAAAAATGTTAAGTATCTTAATAAAATGTTCATTCACTTATCTCAAAAAGACTACATTTTCATTCAAAATAATTGTCTTCAAGGCATTAAACTGTTTTTTTCCTTGATACTTACTGCAAATACTGTATTTTGCAGGCCAAAAGGAATGGGCGATAATCTGCAAAACATGACAATTTTAAATGCTTGAGGTCCAGCTATCACCCTTAAAACTGCCTGTGCATGTTCACTCTCATTCAATTTGCAAATAGGATATTTCAAATGGAATGATCTAATGGTATAATGTGCTATTGCCACCCCCGTATTTGCCGATACAATAACATTGGTAAGACCGCGGCTGATGCCGAATAAATAACCGCTAGAAAGAACTAACAGCATGTAACCCCATAAAAATGGAAAAGAGACCAACGTAAACAGCACTACGAACAATAAATTAACCAGCACCGGATCCTGATAACTTATCCATAACAGGAGAGCTTTTATGTAAGTTTTGCACACGAACATAACAAACATAAGAAATAATAAGGATGAAAAGGTCCAAAAACAGTTACAGGACGAACTTAAACTTATTATCCTTGTAAATTTATAAAAAAAAGAATTTGCATGAACTTTTTTGTCGGCTACTCCATATTCCAAATCACTTTTCACAGGCAACTTATCTATGACGGTCTCCATATTATATTACGAATCGCCATAAAAATCAATTAAACAGACCCCGAAGACGTTTAAAATATCTGGGTCGAATAACACTACCATCGACTCCATAGTTTACACAACAAATAGATCATCGAATCATACATAGAGCAAAAAGTAAGAATTGATCTGTCTTAGACGGTTGAGAAAAAACCACAGACGTCAATTCAAGCTCTAAAAACCCACTATTATTTTGCCCATTATGTTAAGAAAATTCAAATTCTTTGTGTTCCTTTAATAAGTATCAGATAATAAGAATTAAACTGAAATTCCTACAAGATAAATAGAAAAATATTTGTCTGTCAAACATTAAATTTAAAGTACTGAATAGATAGGTACTTCGATAAAGTCTATCTGTGATTAAAAAGAAAATGAAAGCGAGCTTTTTCATTAATATTTATGTACGATTTATAGAAAATTTAATAAAAAGGCTTGCTTTAATTTTTATAGATTTTCATTCTGCACAGACAAAATTTTTTTTTATTACTGAAAACCCTGTAATGGTTGTTTTTACAACCATTAACCATTCCTGCGAATCTTCACTCACGTACTTGAAATAATTGCAATATTTTAGTACGTTCAGCAATCATTTAATGTTAAATTCTGAAAGAAAAATTTCGTTCTCCGAAGTTCGAGTAATACACGTCGTGAAATTTAAAGAATTCATTTTGACAAAAATAAGTCAGAGCCCAAATGTATATATTTAATGCTATCAATCAACTGTGTAAACTCCGAAGGTATCAAAAATCGAAAAGGCTTTCAGATTATATTAAGATTTGACCATTACAGTTTTCAAGAAAATAAAATTTTCTAAAACCATGTCAGAATTTGGCAAATGCAAATAATGGAAGGAAGTTGAAAGCAGCATTAGTAATGTTTATAATGCTAAATAAATAACAGAATAATATTTAAAATATAATTTTGGCGAGGATCAAATAATGACTCCCCGTTTAAATAATTTAATCACTTCTTTGAACATTATCGGCTCTCTTTTTAATTAATTGCTTCCTGTTCTGCATGAGGGAATCATCATTGAAGTAAATCTCATTCACTAGGCGAGTTTTACATATATTTTCTTCTCTTAAAATGATAGTCCATTCTATAAATTATAACTTCGACGACTTGTTTCGAAAATCTCAGTAATTGTGTTCCTTATAGCCCTTGAAATGTTAAGAACCCTATATCAAATCCAAAATCACATTTTGCAATTTTTTTTTCTTGTCAAAATATTGGCATAGATGCTAAAAAAATGTATTTATCTTAGTTTAATTATCTATTGCCCATTTTATTGTTGGAAATTATTTTATTATGGAACTATACATGTAAAACGTTGTTTATTGAGGAAAAATATCAATTGAGAAGCACCAGAAAAATCAAAAAAAAAATTTTAAACAGGATAGTAAATGTTATGAAACATAAAAATGACATTTTTATAAAATTGAAAGATTGTTAAATATGATGCTCTTCTTTTTAATTGTGATCCTTTTGTATTTTGTAATTTTCCATTATGGAAAAATCGTCTCCAATTTCTTCTGGTTAAAAAAGATAAATAACGTAATAATATTTCCTTTTGTAAATGTAATTGCCAACGAATTGAAGATAAAATTATCTAGTATTTTTGTATGTCATACTTAATCACAGCCATAACGTGGCTCTTACAGTTAAAAAATATCACACAATATTCATTACATTGCTTAAGCTCGTTCAACAGTCTTATATATTTTTTTCATATTAATATTCTCTAAAGTTTGACGAATGTTTTGAAGAAATTTAAAAAAAAATTTTTAAATGAGCGGAAGTAATGGTTTATTTGATTAGGATGACGTCACGTAATATTAGTGGTCGGAGAATACAATAAACGTGGTTCCTTTCACGTGTATCTAAAAACTTCTGCTGATGTGTACTCAACCTAGATGTAACATGTGAAATTAAAAATTCGCTTCGACATCTTCGTTATGTAGATCGTTTGCGAGTAATCGTAAGTGCGTCAATCTTTTTTTTAAATTCAGATCTCGCGTATCAGAAATTGATATGTCAAAAGCTAAGCAAACCATTAAAAATGGCATGGCGAATGCCAGCGGAATGAAATCGAGTGCCATCGGCCCCATTTGGAAGAGAGCCATGACTGCTAATTCCGAATGGCCTGATAAAGACGAATTTTTAGATGTGATATATTGGTCCAGGCAAATAATTGGTATTATTGTTGGAGTTATTTGGGGTTTGATACCTCTCAAAGGATTTTTAGCTCTAGTGTTGTAAGTCAAAAAGATCATTTTGGGAATTACATTTTACTCCTTTTCTGTTTCCGCATTGTGAAAACAGTTGAAACATTTGCTGTTTCTTTTCCAGATTTGCATTAGTAAATGCTGGGATAATTTATATTTATTTCAACTCTTTCCAATCAATTGATGAAGAGGAGTATGGTGGTGCTTGGGAACTTACCAAAGAAGGTTTTATGACTTCTTTTGCTGGATTTTTAGTTACATGGATTATTATTTATTCAGGCTTACATTTTGATTGATTTAAGTATTTTATTGAAACTGTGAATAAAATTTTATATAAACTGGTATTAAAAAACTTAAGTAAAAGTTTTACAATTAAGATTCCCTAGTCCTTGACTGTTAACACTAAGAAAAATTATTTATTAAATTGATTTTTCATAAATTTTATGCCATTCAAAAGATTCATTGCAATATATGATATTTATATCAAATATAAACTTTTCATATAAGAAAAGTATAAATATATCACATTTTACCAGAGTATTTTAAAAAAGAAAAATTTGGTATAAAAAACCTTTGATATAATTTTAAATTATAAGTGAAAATTTATAAATTATCCTTTGTGAACCAAAGTCTATCATCATATATATGTATATATGAATGGAATATAACATTAATTTTGAAATAAAAAACTTACAGTTATTTATCAGTATCAATTTTTAATCAAAAATTTATCACAATTATAGTCTTTTTATATTTGTTTTCATTTTATTTAGTGGTAATAATTTTTTTTAATAATAAACCTTTAATATTGTGGTACACAAATTAATTGAAAAAAAAGTGCAATTGTATACAATAATAAATAATAATTAATTTTTTTACTAAATTATTTGTTACACTGAAAGGCTCAAATTAAAATCTCAATGGGAATGACCTGGGAAATGCCACATGGATATTTGAATGAGATTGGTAAAAGGCCCTTTAGCTGATAGTTTATTCAGAGACCAAAGTTGGATATATTGGAATATGAACTGATAACAGTTATGATTTCACTTGATCCCTAATTATAAAATTATTAAATTTAAAATGTAAAATTTATTTGGTGGAGCAAATAATCCGAAATATCTACTTTTGCTTTAATAAGTAAAATAAATTTTAGTGAATAAATAAATAATTCTAAATCATTATTTACTGTTGTTTTTAATTAAAATATTGTGGCATAAATAACATCATTGTGAAGCACAGAACTTCAAATCATCATTACTGATTCTCAAGAAATCTAAAAATTTAAACCTTATTTTTAAATTTATCTAGTACCTTAATAAGAAGCTGCACCTGAAAAATTTCTGAAAGCTGCCATATTAAAAACTAAAAATATGTCTATATACATTTTTTATTTAATGATAGTGATTTTCTTATTTTAATGTTTGTTTGAAAAAATCAAGAGTTGTTAACAAAACGAATTTCGAATTTTTTAGAATAACGTAGAACGGATTTATTTTTGAACCAGTCTTTGGCTCTAGGTTTATGATTTTATTTTTCCTTATTAAGTTCAACGTGATAAATGATAAAAAAAATAATTTGAATTAATAAATTTTGGAAGGAATATTGATGTAAATCGTTCTTCAAGTAACATCAAGTTACTAAGCAAGTTTTCTCTTGTTGATAATTATTTAAATGATTGCCAGTTCTCAAGAGGACAAAAAGTATTGTAAACGGTTTTCGCATTTAACAGCAGACATTAATATTAATATAACTTTTTGCTGATAGAACTACGAATGATAGATACCACTGATTTGATGGAAACCCCGTTCGGCAGCAAACATTACTTACTATGTTATCTAAGTGAAATAGAAGTTTGAAAAAAAAGTCATTTACACTTTATCCGATTTCAGATTTATTTATATAATTTTTCATTTCACATATTGAATAGTAGCACTAAAATAAATTTTTTACTTTTAAAACTTTCTCTATTGAACCTTATTCCTAAAAATCCAAACACACATATAGAATTATTTTATATTCTACTTAAAAGTAAGCATTAAAATTGGTCAAAATAATTGATCACTGATCGTGAGCGTTAAAGATAACAAATATGAAGTAATTTACATTTTTAACAATTATTTATTATAAAAATAATTTATATTTTTAATTGATATAATTCACAATTATAAATGGAAAGAATGCCGGATACCAAATAGGGTTACAATTCCGAAAAATTGAAAAATAGACAATTTGGCGCATAACGAGTGTATTTATGTGTGTATACAATAGCATAAATAATTTGCCTATTTTTTAAACATTACAATATTTATCATCTAACAAATAAAGAAAAAATATAGTAAAAATTTGAGAAAGAAAAACTAGAGTAAACCATATTCATCATTGTGTAAACGGATTCAAAGTATCAATTTTCATTATTTTTTTTTACTTATTGTAAGCTTATCACTAATTCACTAATCTGATTAGTGATACAAAATATTTATTAATGTTCATAAACATTTAAAAGATTTACATATTCCTTATAAGTGCATATTTCGGCAAAAGTACTTCGCCTAAATTATCACTTGAAATTTTAAATTATGTGAAAAAATAAATTTTTATTATCTTATAATTATCTATAATTTTCTTTAAATTACTATAATTTTATTTTATTCATGCTAGCACATTTCAAAACTATCCCATTTTATTCTTTAGTCAGAAATTTCTAATTTTTGGCTTTCAAACGAAATTTACAAATTATAAATTTTTTAAGATTTCAATATATCTTTAAAAAATTTGAATATACTTAAATATAAGGGTGATGCAGAGGAAAGAGCACTCTGTATCTCTATATTAATATGACTGTTCATTGAAAATATACGATATCTATAATAGTGCAACATAAAATTAAAAAATTAATTTAAAAATATTTTCACGTTGTACAAGAATAATTCTTTTTGTTTGTACTGCAGAAATACACCACGAAAAATATTATAACACAAATAACATATATATTTCAAAATATAATAGCAAAATCATCCGTTGAATCTTGGCTTGGGCCCATATTAGTTTTTCAGCAAGATCACTGAATCGCGATTTGTGCGTGTACGTCAATTAGGTTTTTATAAAAAATAACTTTCATTTTTTTGTCAGAAAATAAAAAAAAAGTAATAAATCAATTGAATACGATAATAAAACAAACTACAAACTATAAAGTGAAATAAGTCGGTTTTTAATAAAAAAAAATTTTTGCAAATGATTATAGTTTTTTATAAAACTTGTCATTTCATAATTCCCTTTGAGGAATTATCTAATTGCTAAAACGATTTTACAGAATCTTTTTGTAAATCCAAATGAAAAAATAATCTGATATTATTTTTTTCGGATATTACTCTAGAATTTAAATCAATACACTAGAAACATAAACATAAATTTGTTAATTATACAAAATTCTTAGGTATAAAAATTGTGACACAACTATTAAAACATCAATCTTTGTAATACTTTTTAAAAATTAATTATTTAATATATATCGGGTAAAAATTTTTTAACATGGCTGAAATCTAAATTAGTAATTAGATGTTATTACCTTTTAATAAGGTTGCTTTTACCTTTAATTCCTTAGAATTTTTCAATTCAATTCTGATAATGCTGAAAATCTCAATATTCTGTTTCAGTTCCTCTTCATCATCATTTTTTGGCCAAATTAGGGTAAGTTTATAAATTCCATCGTCCTTTATTACAAGTGGTTTTGCATTAATATTCTAAAATGTGAATAAAACAGAGATTTATATTAAATATTGTTTCAACTCAATTCTCGTCGCCGCAAAAATTTGTTTTTTCATATAATCGATAATAACCGATTTATTGATATAGCTAACATTTCCCATCAGAAAAGATAAAATTGGCATTTGCATTGGTATTTGTTTTTTAAAAAGTTTATAACCAGCAATTTAAACTAATTAATAATAGTGTTAATAGTTTTAAATCTTAACTGATTTGATCTCCGTTATTGATTAACATATATTTATTATATTACTTCTTTTATGTTTCATGAATGAAACATGTTTATTAAGTTTTGTATGAGCATTATGCCTTCAAAATTTTGCATTAAGGCAACTGAAATAAAAATTTCTCAAAGTAATTGAAACCTACAGCATAATAATGAGGACATAAAAAAATCATATCTATGAAAACAGTAATATCAGAAAATTGATTGCGAACGATCCTCTGATATTATTATCAAAGATTTCCGTATTAAGGAAGATATCTCGAATTTGTTTCATGAGGCAGCTTATATTAACATAAGTGTAAACGCATAAGATAAAAATGAAAGCATCTTCAAACGATTGCAATTTTACCTGATAATAAATTCTGTAATGAAGTCCACTTGACAGTGTAATACAGTCAAAAGATTTATCTTTCACATCGCAGACTACAGCATTGCAAATAAAAGGCCCCTTTAGCATTGTATAGATGGCAAAATATAATTCAATACTTTTATCGCTCGCCATTTTAGCTGCATATTTTTGTTTGTTGCAGTTATCTGCTATGCTGAAATATTAAAAAAATTTATAGTTAATTATAAAATGAATAACTGAATCTCGGTTTTCAGATTAAAGATTTATGAAAATAAATAAATAAAATTATTGATTTTAAAGAAAGCTATGGAAATTAAAAATTTTTCTCATTTAAATCGGAAAAAAATTCATTTAAGAAAGTTAGTTTTTTGTTTTAACGAACTTTTGCATTTTCTCGACCGACAGTTTGGGATTACTCCTATAACCCAAAGATGCTGCCAAAAGTCGATGAACTATAATATCCGCATATCGCCTGATTGGTGAAGTAAAATGTGTATATATTGGTATGTTTAATGCATAATGTCTTTTTTCTTCTGAGTTCCGATGTTTATCGCTGCAATAGTATTTCGCCCTCTGAAAATTAAAGGGTTTTATTATCAAATGTTATTAAATAATTGTATATATATGACGTTATAATATTTTAATAACAAAAAATTTAATTAAATAATTATTGTGTTGAAATTATTTTGAAACCACTAATAATATAGTTAATTACATAGTACTATTATGTAATTTGCCGAAGATGATGATCGAATACATAATCACTATACGAAACGGCACCTTTACTTTTAGTGTAGCTTGAAGTAAAATTGTTCAGAAAACTGATTTAGCTAAATTTTCATTAATGGGTAATATTTTTTTAATACGTAATTTAAAATTTTTTAAGAATTTAGTACTTCAATTTACTTATGAAAAAGTTTAACGGCCTATTTTGAAAATAGGGCTGAATTCTGATTTCAAAACAGGTTTTGAAAATAACATTAATTATTAAAGTTATTTTCAAATTTATTCAGTATCTGTATAATATTCTTCAAAGTGGAAAGAGAGTAACTATCAGTAATAATCTGAGGCCTTCAGTAATTCCGTGAATTATTTTTCTTAACTTTATTTATAAAGAAAAAGTCGAACTTATCAAATTTTAAATGTGCCTAACATTAAAATGTTTTATAGTTAAAGATTTAAAAATATCTAAAAATAACGAAAAAAAAAATGGAAATTATTAACGTCAGCTTCTTTTGAAGTAATTAAATATATTAATCATTCAGGAAGTCAGGTGCCTCATGATTTGATACTTGACTTGCTCCTGAAAAATGTTACTCATTATACCTTCATGCGACTACAGAAATCTTAAATTAAAAGACAGTACTTACGGACATTGGCTTGGCAAGTAATGTGTTTAAAACCATAGTTTTTGCAACGGATTCTGGATCGGTGCCAGAATATTTTACAAGAAAAGAATTTATGGAACGCGACGATGAGATATCCAAGAAAAGTCCGCATTTTGCCAAATGGCTTTGAGTCTTTTTCATTATATACGGCATAGGTGGTGAGTGCGATCTCAGGAAAGCAGTCTTGGGAAAACGAAGATTAATTTTTTCGGCAACAGATACGTTTGCCAGCAGCATTAATTCTTCTATTAATTGATGAGCACTTTTGTTTTCATATACTGAAAAATCCAACGGTAAAGAAAACTCGTCTAAAGAAAATATTATTTTGGTTTGATCGATTTTCAGCGCTCCATTGCTGAATCTCATTTGTCTTAAGTGCACAGCTACTTTATTTAAATATGTGACAGCCTTCTCAATCTCACTTAAACTATGATCTCCCTGAATTTCCGGTACTGACAACGGATTCGTACCGTCCAATATACTCTGAATTTGATCGTATGAAAATTGACCACACGAATTTATAATAGATCTAGTGAAAAATTTGTTAATGATGGCAAATTCCGGCTCTGGCGTCATTTCCCAAACAACTGAAAAGCTTAGCTTGTCTTCGCCCGGAGTTAGAGAACACAATTCACAGAGTTCTTTTGGTAGCATATGATATACCTGAAAAATTAAGTCGATTATTGAAAATATGGTAATATATATTTATATTACTGCGTCGGCATTACAATTGTTTTTGCTCACTCACGGTTAAATCGTTATAAGTTTAAAATCATATTAAGGTATTACAATTTTTTGTATATATAATTTTAACATAAATAAATATTAATTAATTTAATCAAATGGTAAATGCCGACTTTATTTTTCATTCCTTTTATTCCAGTTCCATGCTATAAAGATACGATTTAATAATACCTTTTGAACTAAATATACAGAGTTGGCCCTGTTACAAACAGCTTTGTCAAGAGGAGATCCATCTTGTAGGAAATATGTCACATCTGAAATATGTACGCCGATCTGATAATTTCCATTTGGTAAAAGCTTAAAGCTTACTGCATCATCCAAATCCTTGGCAGTGGCTGGATCTATTGTAAATATACATTCTTTTCTGAAATCTAATCTGCGGGAATATTCTTCTTTGGAAATAACATAAGGAGTACGGGGCATGAAGTTTTTCAATGAATCACTGTATTCATTTTCATCGAGATCATTCATTAGCATTATGGCCGAAGTTTCAGCTTCGATGTCACCAATAATGCCGACTTCCTTAATAATTTCTCTAGAAAAAATAGTTAATGAATAGATAATGAAAAATACTTTTATTACAAATAAAACGTGAAATAATCTATTTTTTTAACATAGCATTAAAAATTCACTTAACAGAAAATATTAAATGAAAAAATCAAAATTACGTAGAGGTTATTTTTTGATAACATAAATATGATGTAGTTTCATTTCATCCTTCTAAAACTGAAGATCTGTGCATTGATTTAAGTACTAATAAGGTAATTATATAATTCACAGGCAATGCTTTATTAATTCTGAATATTTATATAAATATGGTGCAAAATTGTGAACTAATTTTAAAATTTCTTTATCTTTACCTCTTTGGGTTATTGAAGATTCAAAGTTTTTATTTTAAGAGATATTACAAAATTCTCTTTAAACTTTTTAAAAATATGTAGAATACATTTCAAAAAGCATCAACGGATGCCTTAATCATTTTCATTTAAAAATAAAATTATTTATTTTAAGTGACTTATATGATTGCAATCCATTAAATTAATACCAACCCTTCTGCGTAACGAATGTCAGTCCAATTGGTAATTTTAGCATACAAAATTTTATTTTTAAAAAGTTCCGGGTTTTCGGCAAATCCGAGAGGCCAATTTTGTTTTTTTATTCGTATTCTCGGGACTCTTGAATCCCTGGGAGAGAATACGGCATATGTTGAACACTTGCTCGATGCATTTAAAGTTCCAACAGCACTTCTACTGTGGTTCAAACTTTTTATAGCAACGACAACAGCAGTTCTCTGAAGTTCTTTAGTTTCAGTATTGATTCTGAAATGCTCTCGACTTTTAATAAAGTAATAAACTTCATCCCCTTCGAGGGCTCTGTTTCTCTCTAATAATCCCACGATCACGATGTCCGACCCCTTGTCCGGTGCTTGAATGTAGGCCTCTTGATAATTTTTCTGGTTAATGCGAATTATACCCGTATACAACTTGACATCCTTAATCCCTTGCATTTCCTCTTGAGTAAAATATTTCGGAAACTCCGTAGGGGGTTTCGTGGTGCGATTCTCCCCGACTTCCTGCTTTGTCGACTTTGTTGAATTAGCGTGTGAATTTAAATTACAGCAGCAAGGGCTTCCTCCAAGATTTTGGAAAGGGCCCTTAAAAAAAGAATTCAATAACACATTTTGATTTTCGTTGAACATCATAGATTCGATACATAATTTTCTTTGAATACATTCTAGATGCCGAGCCTTTTCGATTTCTAACAACTTTTTCGCCTTTTGATATTTTTTCAGTGACTTTTCGACATCGTCAAAGGTTAATTTAGAAGTTATTCTAATCATATTCTTTTGTTCGTTCACCACCTTTGAATTACCAGACTTGTTTTTATGTTTCGTGTCAATTACAATTTCAGTTTTTTTATTCTTTTTAGATGTATCATTCAATTCCTTTATTTCAATTAAATTCACCGATTCTTCAATATATGTATTTAAAAGAATATTTCCCGTAGCTTTCTTTTTCTTATTCTTATTTTTATTCTTTTTCTTATTCTTATTTTTATTTTTGTTTTTATTGCCACTTGTCTTGTTAGGATTTTGCGTACCATTAGATGAATTATCTTTCTGTTTTGGCACTTTCGGTCGTATAAACATATATCTCTTACACATTTTTGATGATTTTTGACATGAGACTACATTACCAGCTGCTTGATTAAACGAATCAGTCTTAGAAAATTTCATTTTGATATTTGATTTTACTGAATTTTTTTGCGAGTTCAATTGCAAATTTTGAAACATATCTGCTAAATATTTTGAGGGAGAAGGAATGTTCTTGCAAGTTGCTTGAATGCTACTGTTTTTTTCATTATTAACTTTAACAGATTGAGAAGCTTTTTTCTTTTTAACAGCCGAAACATTTTTAGTTGCAACAGAAGAATTAATCCTGGATGTTCCGGGTTGATTATTAGTAATTGATTGAGATAACAATTGGACAATTTCTTCTATTTTAGAATTTTGGTCATCTTTTAATTTTTTTGCCTTTCTTCGTTTTGAATTACGACTTTTCTTTTGCGCAGTTTTTGAAAGAGACTTTTCTCCAACAATTTCAAAATTTGCTTGCAAACTCATTTTTGATTTTATTAATAGTCACTTTAACTGTAAAAAGAAAGTCAAATTAAGTTATCAGTTAAGTCAGTTAAGTGCATTAAAGATAATTTTAGCAAATTCAATAAGTATCAAATAAATTTAAGTATAGTAAAATATTATGCCACTAAATTTGATATTTTAAATATTTTAAAATTATATTTCAAATATCATAAAATTTTTTATGTTTAAAGAAGTTAATAGAAATTCGTAATGATTTTGAACAAAAGACTAATTTCAAAATCTTGAGGACTATATTAAATACTATACAGGGACAGTCATAAAATGTCATTATTATAAATTTATCCACTTATTATACTTCATACATTTTCTTAATTTAATATTCTATTCAAACAAATTATTTTTGTATATGTTTGAATAAGATACATAAAATTCATTACATAAAGTAATAAAATTTTTCAAAACAAACAAATTCACAAGTTATGTGAATAAAAGTAAAAGATTTATTTTTTATATCAAACAATAAACTGGTAAAAAATTTTTAAATTGAATTTTGGAATTAGCCTCAATGGCAACTACACATGCATATGGCAGCAGAGTTAATATATAACCATGCATATGCTATTAGAATGTTCTTTAATTGATGATAGTATTATGTTATTTTCTTCTTGTTGTTCTTTCTTTAATTTTGTACTTTCTCATGTATTTTTTCATTCCCAAGTTGACCTTGATAGCAACAACTCTTCCTAACATAGATATATTTAGATATATAAACTAAAAAATAGGTATTAAGGATAGATGGGGAAAAACCTAATAAAATGACAATCACAAGCAAATTTCATAGAAAAATGAATTATATTTACTTGGTTTTTCTAACAAAGCTACATTATTTCATTAATGTTATAAATATACTAAATATTTTAACAAAAAAATGAAAAAAATGAATAAAAATAAATCTGTAAATATAATAATTTTACATTTTCCATGCACATTACATGAATTTCTTATTCTAATACATTAAAATGATTTCAAATTCTACTTTAACAATAAAGCTAGAACTAATTACACTAAACAATGTTACCCTTAAAATGGCTTCTGAGGTTGAGGGTAAATCAATTAAAATATAAATAGTATCAAAAAAAATTCAAAAATCTAAAATACAATTAAGGAATATTATATAATTTATGAATTTTTCAATGTATACAAGAGTTTATTATAAATAAAAGAAGATATTAACAAATTTTTTATATAAATCGATTAAATGACAATAGTCTAATAATATTAATATTTCTAGCATGAGAAAATTATTAAATTTAAACTGCATTTATGGTTATATTTATTTATCATCATTCCTATATTAAAACTTACATTTTTCATTTCATCCCTTTCAACTGATTTTATGATTAAAATAGATCAAAATCACAGACAAATCTGTAATCTTTTTTTATTTTATGTGAACCGCATTGAGGTACTTCAACATGGCAAATCAGGAAAATAAGCTTTTCTAATGACACGACAAAAAGAATTAAAATTTACTCTCGGCTTTCTTCATTTTATGATATCAATTAAAATACTATTATTATTTTCATTATTACAAATTATAGATAAGTTAGTAAAAACAATTATAATTTTAAAACTTTTAAGTTTTAATCTTCCAAATTATCGGGTTATATAAAAATCTTCGCATTTTCCGTTATTTCTAATTGACCAATGAATGAAGCTTATTTTGAAAGTTTCATGTAACGGCCATACCTAAAAGTATGGGAGATATTTTTTTCATTAAGGGAATAAATAATACCAGTTTTAACTGTTATTTCTGAGTCATCATTCTGAAAAGCACATTTCTCTTAATGTTTATCCGAAATAGATAGAGCGTATGAATTCCTTTTATTGTAGTCGATGGCAAAATGTATTTTGCTTTATTGATTTCACTTTAGCAATGTTACTTTCGAAATTTTCATTTCTATTACAGAAAATAAAATGTTGAACCACTTAAAGTTTTATTTGCTTTTATTCTCAAATGAAATTATAGGATTCTCAATCCTATGAAATTTTACCAGTTATTATTCAAAACTTAAAAGTGATCTTTTAAAAGACAAGGACGATTAAAATGAATGAATTTAATAAATTATCAAAAGCAATGGAAAGGAAGAGTAGGTTGCAACAATTTAATTAAAAATTAAATTTATTAACAATAATATTACTTAAACGACTTGCTTTCAAATTTTATGAAAATAAATAATCTTAAAACTTGACATTTAAGATTGATAAAAAAAAAAAAAAAAAAAAAAAAAAAAAAAAAAAAAAAAAAAAAAAAAAAAAAAAGACTAGAAACAATTGAAGATAAAACAATTCAGCCTAATACTATCGTTCACCGAATCTAATATCAACTCTTCATTTATTCTTATATGCTTTCTGGGAAAAGCAATTAAATATTTTAATCAGTTGGTAAGCTAAGTAAGCCAAAGGTTTTTGTAATGTATTTTCTTCAGATATTTTTAAAGTGCAATAGTTTTATTTCCAGAAAATAAATTGCTTTTTTTTATCAGTTGTCAGTGCAGCTGTTAATTTAAATGTACAGAAAAGTTAATACTGACTACCATGTAGTTGTAGGCAATATATTAATGTAATGGGCTTAGTTGATACTTCATTACAGTTTTCAATATCAATTAAAAAAAATTTAATAGCACCTAACTGATTTTAATGATTTAAATATAAATATGCAAGTCAATTTAGATTAAATTTTTAAAATTTAAATAAAATATGTTTTCATTGTTTATAATCTATCTTCATAATCAACAATTTAATTTCATCCCTTTGCAGTACAAATGAATTAGTTAATCAAATTTTAGTGATTTTTAATTTTAAGTACAAAAATTCAACATTTTGCTTTGTTCCTTCGAAAGAGAAAGAAATTAGCCTTTGGCTACATTAGAAATCAAATTCATGCCATCAAAGTTTAGGAATTTTGGCTTACAATCTAATTACTTGCACTTTTGACTGAAGTTGCCAACTAAAATCATTTGAACCTGACTCTCCTTCTGGACTATTGATAAAAGAGGAAGTGCAAGAAATTAGATCATGGAAACCGTCACTATCCAAATCGGCGATTAAAACTGCAAAAAATATCGAGAAAAATTGATAAACCATAACGAAAAAATTTTGAATATATTATTATAAAATTCAACTGTATTTCAATATAAAAATTATAACTACTTACGAGAGTGTCTATGAAAGTGCATATCAGGCTGACAGTCATTGAAATTTCTGCATATTTGTGTGATTTCATGCTGGCTGGCTTTTATAAAATGTGGGACGGTGTCATTAAAAGTGATAAAAAAAATTCTTTCAATAATTTGATGAAAAGTATAATTTTTATAATTAAAATGTGCTTTATGTGGGAATCGATCGTGCTTCACCATTCTTTTTATACAAGTTCTTTTCTTTCTTTTATGTTCTTTCACAGGTTCTCGAAACAAGGTATATTCCAAGGCTTCTGACTCTCTAAGTCTATTTAATCTGGGTTTAAATACAGTTGTTCTTCCTCCGTCAGCATCAGATTTGAATTTGAATTCATTAGAAATTTCAAATTTTGAAATATTTTTTTCATGTGATTGCCATTGCCAATATTTGAAAATAAATCCGCTTTGATTTCCAAATTTCATACTAACAGGTACCATTCCTAAAATGAGTGAACTCAACATTTATTAAAAATATAACAAAGAACTTTAATATTATATTTGTACCAATAGAAAGATCGAAGATACTTTAACAGTAAGGTAATTCTGACATTTTTACGTTATTGCAAATAAATATTTGACATTTGTTACCAGAATAAATATAAAATTTATGTTAACAACGGGGTTTGTGGATTTAGCATTGTTAAACGTAAATAATGAATTTTTATAGTTTCTAAACTTTTATTTTCAAGTAAAAATAAGTGAAATTAATAACTTGAAAAATTTTTTAATCTTTCATTAATTCATGCGATCAGTAACAAAATTTAACATAAAAAATTATTATTTATAAAAAAATTGTTATGTTTTAATAACGTTTCCTTGATAGAACTTAAGTGAACAATTTCACGATATTTTCGAGCTTTAAGATTTAGCTATTGATAAAATTTTTACTCTTTACTAGAAAAAAACACTCTCTTATTTGATCCACTTAAATCAACTACATAATATATCTATTTATATATTCAGACTGACCGTACGATTTAGAATTGTAGGATGTCCAAATATGATTATTACTTTTATTTCTTTCATCTTTAATTGTGACTATCATACTACAATTCTCAGGGCAATGTCCTAAATTATCTAAAATCAATTGTCTGCCTTTTAAATAAAAAACTCTCTTATTGACATCAGTTTTATGCAATATATTTTGATTTTTGATTTGGTTAAACATCAGTTTCTTTGAAAGCAATGTCTTCATTTTGTAGTCTTCATTAAAGAGTGAGAAAGTTTTTACAGATTCTGAAAAGATTTAAAAATAAATAAAATAAGATTACTTATCAAATATTAAATTTCCTAATGAAAAAAAATCTATTAAAAAATTCAATGCTAATTCAAGATTAGGCCATATTAAAATAATATCAATGATTCTTTTGCAAAATTTTACAATATTTAAATAAGTAAAAATGCCTTTTAGCAAGACATAATATCTTTGCAAAATTATAAAACCATACATTTAACAAATTATTAGATTCTTTAATTTTGAAAGACAAACTGATGATCATATCCTTAAAATTTTATTCTTCTGAAAATCATCTTACCTTTTTTTTCAATATCCAAACATGTATAAGAAATTAAAAATTCTTTTTCAATAGTAACATTACTAATGAAAGAACAATGCGGTATCTGCATTGGTTGGCCAATAATCATACCAGTCTTTCCCGAAATAAGAACAAAATAGCTCAGTGAATTGGAAGCAACAATTCGTTCAACAGAATAAGTGACTAAAAGATCCTTTACAAGATCTTCATCTAAATCTGGTAATAACACAAGAAAATTTAACATGTATGGCTTTAAATCAGTCTGATTACTGGGTTGAAAGTCCCACAATGTAGCACCTTAAAGTAAAGAATACTTTAAATTAAATATCTAATAATTATTAGATATTTTAAAATCTTAAGCTGTAGTGAATAATTTCTACTCTCTTATGTATATTTATCAATTTGCAATTGTGAAAAAAACTTTTAAAAAATGACACCTTAATATTAATGCTATAAAATGCAGTAGTTTTAATATACTCACCAGATAAGGGCTGAATTGCTTTTAACAAATTATTTCTTCCTATAATCAAGCAATCATTAAAACCATCAAGATCTATATCTATCAAATTGCAATCAATATCCTTTGGTTCTCTCAGTAGTTTTACTTGCCATAAAACTTTTCCATTTCTACCTACAAGGCATATAATGCCTCCAATTTCAGATGGAAAATCAGTCAGCTCAATTTCCTTAATGAATGAATTTTTGAAGAAAAATATAAGATTATGATTTTTACCATTTAGATTAGGCACTATACTAATTGGTCCATATAGTTCTGAAAACAATTGCAGAACTTTAAACTATTTAAATAATAAATCATTAAAATATAAATATAAATTCATAAACATTAACAAATGTTTCATTGAAAAGTACTAAAGTAGTACATACTACTTGTATGTATATTCATTTTCATGAATATGACATATTTTATTTTCACTCACATTTTACTATTTCTTTTCCATTTTTATATTATAATTATCTCACTATTCAAATCAAATATTTCACTTGATTTTAACAGTAAGATGCAGCAAGATTATATTTGTTTCTTCTTCCTAATAACCAATAAAAAAAAGAGTAATTTTTAAAATATTTTACAGCTCTCTAAGAGGATACAATCAAGTCTGCTATATTTTTATTTATAAGATATTATTCTGTTTTAAATGTAACATTAAAGCTTGTAAGTAAATGATTTTTTAAAAATTATTTTAAATAATTTAAAAATTAGATTAGAATTTAGAATAAAGAAAGAAAGAAAGATTAAAAATCCAGAAATGAAGTTTAAATTTTTCTAACTAAAGAAAAAATATCAAAAATGTTCCAAAATAAGGTATACTGACTGATAAAAATGATTAAAAAAAAAATTTTTGTTATAATAAATAATAAATAAGTATTAAGTTTCCAATTAAAACTTTAAGGGAATTCAAATGAAAGAAAATTATATAGTTACCAGCAAAAAATTTAAGTGAATTTTAAGAAAAATTAAAAAGTATTATTTGGTTACTTAATTGAAAAGAAATAAAATTTCAATTTCATTTATACATACCTAAATCAATTATTTTCTTTGAAGAGTTATATTCCATGAAAGATAAATTTGTTGGACATGATCCCATTTCACAAGGCAACATCCACAAAAAAGCAAATGTAGTGAAAAAACATAAAAAAAGTGAGAAACTAAAACAAACTTTTCTCAAAGTTGATAATTTTTCTATTTTAGCATGTGGTTTTAAAATATTAATTTCATCTGTGCTTAATTGGAATTCATTTAAAGCTATTCCTATATCTCTGTCATTGTCCGGCTGTTTATATCTTGTTACTTTTAGTTTTTTACCATTTAAAATAATTTCAGGTTTTATTTCCTTTTGAAGTTTGTGTACTTGTCCAATTATATTTTGTCGTTCACATGAACTGTGCAACTCTTCCTCAGAAAATTCATCAGAGTCACTATTTGATTGTGGTAACGGTGAATATATTGAACTCCCACTGGACATCATTCCTTATATAAGACATTACTCAATCTGTAAAGTAAAAAGAATTGTCAATTTAAATTAAAAAATTAATCTTTTTATTCATAAAGAGCAAAAATTAGTTATGACATATATAATAAGCATTCAAACTTTTAAACTCAAGAAATTAATAATGTACTGGAGTTAAGGTGAACATTTTGAACGATTCTTCATTCTAATAAAAAAGAAATAAATTTTGAAATTTATATTTTAAAATATAGAAATTATTTTGAGGTTAAATTTGATAATTTTTTCAAATAAAAACCTTGCAACTAAAAACTGTACATAAAATAAATTAAATTAAAATGTATTTCTATTTCTGGTTCAGGAATAATTTCTTTATCATAGCTAATTATAATTTATAATTAACTTACACTGATCATGTATAAACGAATTTAGAATTTGAAGGTAAATATGAATGAACAATCATGCGAAAATCTTAATATATACTGTACAATATATAGGCGCAATTAAATGTTATATAATGTGTTAAATATTACTGAATGATTTTTCAAAATCAGGTAATAGTATAATTATTATACCAAGACATAAAAATCAATCGTTCGAATGAAAAACAGTGTTAAATTTTTTTATTCTGCCAACAGAAAAATCTTAACATAGACGTATATCGGAGGTTTTAAGTACGTTTATCATATATAGGAGGCAATGATAATTTTGTAGCCATATTTGATAAAAATTTTCATTTTCTCTTTTTAGAACTATGGCTTCAAATATTTTAAAATTGCCATTTTCAAGAGTGGCTTTTGTAAGTATTAGCTGACTAGTTTGATTTTAGTGAGAATTAGCGAATGGAGTAGAAATTTTCGAAATTATAGTATTTTTTGCTAACAAAAATGTTTGAAAACGAACATAATTTAAAATTTAGTTTTCAATCAAATCAGTTATATTTTTTATTTATTTAGCGTGGATTAGCTTCTCAAGCTTCCGCAGCTCCAGCCGCTACACGTGATGTTTCTGCTGAGCAATCACCAATCCAATGTACAATGCTACCTAATAAGATATTAGTGAGCTCACAAGATCTTTGTGGTGGTTTGTCCAGAATTTCTGTTGTTTTCAGGTAAAATGACATTATTTATTCATCTATATTTTTACTTGTAAACATTTAATTTGAAAATTTTTAAATTCATTGGAATATTTATTCCAATCCTATCAAATTATTTATTATTTTTAACATTCACTATTTTTATTAAATTTTTACCGTTACATTGATCAAGTAATTGTAATAAAACTTGACAAATTGCAATAGAAATCAGTATTTTAAACAAATTTGGTATAAACATAATCTATTTATAGCTCATAACTAATGAGGAAATATATTTAATATATAATTCATAATTTATTAAGAAACTTTTATTTAAGGCAAAATTTTATTGAAAATAAAAAAATGTTTAAAACTTATTCTTTTTTTATTGTTTTTGTCAGCTTACCATTTTATTTCATTTCTTATACTTATTATGTCAATGTTGCTTCATCTTTGCTTGCTTTGTAATAAACTTTTTGCCATTTTTCAATTTAGGCCTTTTAAAGGCTATTTACCTCTTATGCTGTTATGCCTATTAATCTTCATATGTAATTCAAATTTTTGATCATCTTTTCTATTTTGAAAACTATGGTCTCTTGATTTTCTTATTAAAAATTAAATTATGATCTTGATTAAAGAAAACTGGGTTCTTTTGAACATGATAATTTTCTGAATTTAAAATAAAAAATTGTATAGTTTTTTTATCCCTTGATATGAAGGTAATTAATTTATTAATAGTGAGCAAATGTTTGTAATATGTATATATATATTTTTAAAATAAATGTATAATCATTGTTTCATGAAATCACTGGATAGTGGAAATTTATTTTCTCTTTTCTGATATATGTTTGAAAAAGTTAACTATAGTGACATTATAAAATTATAATTTTTTATTTTAATTATATATTTACAAAAAATTATTATTTTTTAATTTATAGAACTGGTCCAAAAAATGAAGTACCCAAAAATTATGGTGCAACACATATTATAAGATCCATGACAGGATTTTCAACACTTGAGTTCACTGATTTTTTTATCCTTCGTAATATTCAAGAATATGGTGGATATTTATCATGCACAGGAGATAGAGAAATTACTTCTTTCAACTTAGTTGGAACAAGGGATAATATTTGTCATCTTTTTGGTTTCTTAGCTTCTGTAGTTTCATCTCCTGCATTTAAACCTTGGCAAATTACGAGGAATTTACCTCGTATAAAGTATGAAATTTCATTATTAAGTCCACAGATACATACTATGGAATTGTTGCATAAAGCTGCTTACAGAAATGGCTTAGGAAATCCTTTATTTATAACTGAGGACCAGTTTGAAAATCACAATACTGAAATTGTAAGTATTTTGACTAAAATGCAAAGGCACAAATCTTGAAATTAGGCACAAATATTTTATCTGATTTAATGAAACAATTCTGATTAGTTGAAAGAAAAATTATAAGTATTTATCTATGAGGAAAAGTAATGCATGTATTCAAAGAGATATTTCCAAATTTGATTGTAGAAGCATTAATTATGTTTATATTTTTTTTATTTTTTCAGCTTTCTGATTTTTTTCGTGCTGGTTTTACAGCAGAAAGGGCTGCTGTCGTTGGATACAATTTAGCACATAAGGATGTTGTAAAATTTGCCGAAAATATTGCGTTCAATTGTGGCACTCCCCCAGAGGGCAATTCAAAATACTACGGTGGAGAGATCAGATGGCAAAAGAATTCCCAATTTGCCACCGTAGCAATAGCGACAGAAGGAATTGGGTTATTAATTTACCATTACTTCTCTTTTCCTTACTTTTTTTTAATTTTAATTCTACTTCATATTTTTCATAATTTTCAGATTGAAAAATTTAAAAGAAACTCTAACTTTTGGAGTTCTTCAACATGCTCTTGGTACAAAACCAACAATAATTTGGGGTGATTCACCTTCTCCACTGAATAAAGCTGTTTCGAAGGTATCGGGCGTAGGTGCTACCTGCCTTAATATCAGTTACATTGATACTGGGCTGTTTGGAATAATTTTGAATGGTCTTGCTCATAATGTTGCTGTGGTAAGCCAAAAAAATATCAAAATTTTTAATCTTTACATAATTGGGCGTTCAGTTTGCATTTTTCAATTTTGGGAACAAAATTGAAGTCGGTTAAATATAATTAAGATAAAATTTTAATTTCTAAGTTTAAAGTAGCTTTTGACATAAATAAAAAGAAATCGTGTTATACTTCATTCTAAATGTTGTCATATTTCTTAAATTTCTCAATTTTTCAGGTTTTAGAAGACGCTTGGAAGGTATTAAAATCTGGTTGTGTGTCGGAAGCTGATATTAAACGAGGAAAAGCTTTGTTGAGAATGAATTTGCTGGATAGCACCTCAAATTCTCAAAATTTGGTAGATGATATTGCTCTTCAATCACTGGTTACCGGTTCCGTAGTCCCTGTTAATGTACTTTCAGAAGCCATCGATAAAATCTCGTCTGCTGAAGTCCAAGCAGCTGCGAAGAAAATTGCCGGCGGCAAATTTAGCTATGCCGCATACGGTAATTTACATGAAATTCCTTTTTTGGATGATTTTTGCTAAGCTGTTTTGGATTGTTAGATCAAAAACATGAATCTATGGTTCGATCTTAGCAGTAAAAAAGGTTTCCCGCCAGAAAATATCACTAAATGTATAATATTAATATATATATACATGTACATATGTAATATATATATTATATATATATACACATGTAACTCTTGTTGATCAGTTTCAGCATTTTGGAAAATGTTATTTTAAATAATAAAAATGTATGCAAATACATATGTAGAAATTAAAATTTGAACAAACGCCTATAGCAGATCAAATGCAGAATTTGTAGAATTATGCGAATATTTAAAACTAAAAATGGTTTTTGATGCAAAAAAAATTAACATTTTTGTAAAAATATGTGAAAATTAAGTTTTAATATTTATTTCTTCAATATATATTAATTTATAGAAGGTATAAAATTATTTAATTAGAATTCACATTAAGGATTATAAACTGTAAATGTCAACTTTATCAATACTTATGTCCAACATTATCAGTATTTTTAATATAAAACCTTTCCAGTATTATGATACACTGAATTTAGAATTTCCTTTTTAATCCTTTAAGATTGTAAAATATTAAAAATTTTCAGTCAGCTATTATTAAATTAATTTATATTGATATATTTTAAAATTGCCAAAATTTTATTTATTAACTGTACTTTATACCTTCAGATGGGAAAGCATAAAGCATTTTAACATTCTCTTCTACATTATCAAAGCTTGTCTTCTTTTGTTTTTTCAATTTTTCTATAGGCATAATAGTGCTTGCTCCATTTTTGACTATTGGCGAAGTGCTGCAATAGTTAATCGGCTCGTTTCTTGGAATATTCACTTTCATTATAATTCCAAACTTTCTCCAATTTCCATCACTTTTATATTATCAACAAATTTTAAGTTCTCCAAACTTGTGTAACGTTGTAGAATTAAATTCCATTAAAATAGAAAATAACTGACTATGCACAAACATTAAATCGTCGGATACTGTACAACTGAATGAAATACTGTAAAGAGCTTAATCTAAGGCTCATGCAGAAGCCCTGTAGCAGGACGCTTAATTTTTGATGGGAATTTCTTTAAAAATAGAAGGATATAAAATTCTTTGTATAGAAAATCTTTTTTCAATCGGCTTTATCTGTTCATTTTCATCTCGTAATTTTGCAGATCGTTTAAAAAATGTTTCCGTGTTTCCTCGCTTCGTTACCTTCAAATTTCCTTTCTCGAAATTAAAAGAAAAATTTTATAATGTTATTGTTCCTTTTATTTCATTTAACAAAGCGATTTGACATTTCATGATTTAAAGATAATGTTTTCTAAATTACATGCAAACTTACCGTTATGCGATGCCATTTTGCACGACTAAGATTTGACATGAAAACTGAAAAGAAAGTAGAAGTTTTAAAATCTGCCAATCGTTCTTACCATTTTTGCTCCCTTTTTTTTAAAGAAAATTAAGTAAAATTTCCTCCGATTCTAAAAAATATTTGAAAATTAGTTATAACTGGAGAATTCAGATCTAAAATTAGTGTCATTTTGTAAAATTCAATTCATATTTCTTCCATTTCTTTGAAAATTCGAGCACTTTTTCTTTTTGAACATCAAAACTTTCTTTCTTGCGCTTTCTCCATTTTGCCGGTTCCAAATCCAACATTCCGGCGATGACTTCCTCCGCAAAATTGTGTGGAAATGATTTCTCATCTTCGATTATGTGAGCAAAACCTTCCTCTCTGCCGAAATGAACAGAAAAATAGTTGAGCCCTTTGGGTATGCTCCTTCGCAGGCCTTTTTCGGCGAGCTCTATTAGTTTTTTATTGCTTGACCACTCCGATTCTGATTCCAATATCGCTTTCTATAAATTAAAAATTTTTTACTACTTATTACATCCAATTGTGAAGAAATTAGGAATATTATATTTATAAATGAATATGCTCTTAATGCGGAAACTCTGAAACGATGAAAATTTTAATGATACCTTAAAGTAAATCGGTGCCAAGTCACTTATTTTTTTATCCATTGGCACGCAATGAAGTACCATGTGAGAAAAACGATGAAACGAGCTTGCAGTTTCGAAAAATATAATTTCTTTTTCATCGTCTTCGAACATTTTGCATAAAATCTGTCTGAACCACTGCATCTCTTCCCAAACATCCTCGTCCAATAAAACGCCGCAGCTATCATGGCTTATGGGTACTATGAGGCAGTGACCATCCGTTAGCGATTCATAATCGGGAAGGCAAAGGTAGCATTTTGCTCCGATAAAAATGACCAAATGCTTTTGCATATTGTTTCCATCCAGACACCAACGGCATTCGTTCAAAGATTTATGTTTTGCCTTGGCTTCGTTCATATCTCTTTTTCTTTTTGCCTCTGATTCCTTCCTTACGAATTCATGACTGCGAATTTGATCTACGAAAGCTTCATCTATTTCATCCTTATTATGTTCTTTCCCTACTCTGTACAAGGCTTCGTCAATGTAATTCGAAACGCCAGCTTTTTCTTTCTCAAACTAAAAATATAAATTCAAATGCAGTTTGCTCCAGTCAAATTATGAAAATAATTTTCATCTAATACATGTAAATACATCTTAAAATATTATGATAATTAAAATATAAATTTAATAAATATAATAATGAAATTATTATTCTGAACAACATTTATATAAAAAATATTAGTTTTTGGTCATGAAAAAACTGAAGATACACCACTCTTAGGCTTTTATATTGGCAAAACAAAACATCACCTTATGATTTATTTGAAAAATTAATTTTTCAATAAACATTTAAGACAAACAATTTATATTAAGCTATCTTGAATTTTTTACATTCAAAGAAAAACACAAAATTTTACCATAGATTTCAAAGACTGCTTGTCATTATCCATAAAATATTTCAATTTTTTATTTCCTCTATGTGTTTCCGTCTTTGGTCTTTTTTTTCTTCCGCAATAATTACTATAACTTTTATCATCTACCGGTCTTGTAACGCCTTTGATATTTGTGTTTATTAATATAATTGTTTCCTCTTTATTTTTCTCGCTTTCTATTTCTTTTGTTGTTGAAGAAGATTCATTTCTGTCTTTTTTTGCAATTTCTACCTCTTTCTTCAGCTTCTCAGCCAGAATTTTATCCCCCATTATTTCGGCTTTTATTGCTCTTGCAACTAATGCATTCAGTTCATCGGGGGTTAAGACTGGTTTCGTTTTGCAAACGTCATCTTGCTTGTCTTCTTCCGCATTTGAAACTTTAGGAGTTGCTGGAGCTTCATCACTATTAAATTCTTTTTTCTTCCAGTTCCTCTGGTTTGTTTTAAAAAAATTAATATTGCAAACTTCATCTGGTTTTATAAAATTTGTTTTTTTAGTACTTTTCATTTCAACATAATTTAACTCATGTGGTTTCTCTCTTTTCACATTTTCAGTTTCCTTCTTTAACATTTCCACAGGCTGAAAAATGCAATTTTAACATTACTTTCTTCAAAACTTAAAAATTTACTGTATATTGTTTTAATATTAATTTCAAAAATCAATAATTCACATTTTTTGTAAAATAAAATAAAATATAATGAAGTCTAAATTTAAAATTTACTTCAAATTTTAATTATTTTAATCTCAAATTTTAAATCTGGATTATTTAAAAATCTTTTATCAGTTGAAAGCCTGGATACTTGTGCTTCAGGATCAAAAGTATGAGTACAAAAATATTTCAGGTTTTTTACAGGTTTTTTTAGAGTTACATGTAATTAATGTTTAATCAATACAATTTCATTTAGAAGAAAAATGCAAAATGATTGAATTTCTAAAATAGTTTATAATAAATTACCAAAAAGTGAGAAATGAAAAATTATTATAAATCTTTATTATAATATCAATTATTATTCTACATTTTTTGCAAACTGAAATTAACACTGATAGATAAAATAAAAGCCCAGTACATTTTGAACTACTTTTTCCAGTTGGAGCCCTATATTTAACTTTAGTTTTGGCTTTTTGAGGAATGTATAAATGCTAACATCACCACTTACCTGTTTAACATTGTTGACAGGTGGTAATCCATTTCCACCATTTTTCCAATTAGGATTTAATTCCCTAACTGTGTACTCAGAATTTTCCTGGCTTTTGTTTTTATTTTTTATTCTGCTAATTGTATTTCTCTCTGAAAATAGATCGTGCCATTGACATTCATCATCTGAATATTTTGCTGCAATTGATTTTTCCACTTGCAACTGTTTTTTATTATCCAATTCACTTGAACTTGAGCTAATGCTTGTAGTACTACTTTCAGAACTTTCTGAGCTATATCTGTTTTTCTTATATTTTTTATGTTTCCTAAGCTTGTTCTTTTTTCTTTTTTTGTGCTTCTCAGAGCTTGATTTTTTTTTATGAACATTCTTTGAACTTTTTTTTCCCATTTATTCACATCACTGTAAAAAACAATTTGTAAATTTAATCATTTATAACTTATGACAATATAAATAAAAATTGGTATGATTGGAATTTATATTTTTTTAACTGCAATACATGATATATTTTATGATAAGGCGCAAGAAAGTTATTAAAATTTTTTCTTCAAAAGCTTTAAAAATATTTAAGTGATTCCGCTTACATGATTTTAAAAAATTCAAGATGAAACAAGATTAACAAAACAAGAAATGGAAGTTCTGAGTTAATATCACTTTCTATTAATTTCTTATGTTAACTAATTGAAGAAAATGAAATTGTTTAGTAAAATGTTATTATTAACAATGAATTGTTTAACAAATAAATGATATAATATAAAAGGAGTGAGAAATACGATACAGCGGTGGAAGGTTTGCAATAACTTTATTATTATTATTATTATTATTATTATAATCAAAAAATAGATTCTAAGTAGTTTTTCCCAAATATAAATGATTATTTTGGATAAATATTAAGGGAATATAAGTTAATAATGAAATCTTACATTAATAGCACTGATTTGAATCATTTTTTGTTATTTCAATTGTAAGAATTTAATTTTTTATCAAATTGTATTAAACTAGAAACAATGTGTACAACTTGGAGTCTGGTTGTGATTAGATTTACGAACAACCAAAGCAACATTGTGACAGATAAAAATAAAAAAAGCTCATGTCTCTTGCCATCGCAGCATATGATTTATTTTTCGATTCCAGTCTCATTTTCCACTTACATTAAACTAGCGTAAACAAGTCAATCACATCAACATCAAAGCAAAACATCTTTATGAAAAAGGAAACAAAATGTTTTCCATTGTCGAGTTTTTTTTTATTTATATTTCCATTTAATTTGTGATTATATTTAATTAGGCTCATCGACTTGTCATCGGGTTTCTATAATATATTTATGTTTTTCATTCTTTCATCCCTACTGTTTATTAATTTTGGGAGCACTTATACCATAATTGAAAACTACTTTGATCCGTGTCGTATGTTTTGCTAATTCGGAATTATTTCAGTTATTAAAATGAGTTTCACAGAAAAGCAAAATATATCAAAAGATGACTGGATGAACCGTTTGGATAAACTTCATATTCAAAGATCAGACATGAATAAACTGGTTATGAATTATTTGGTGACAGGTATTGTTCAAAACTTCCATGACATTCTTTCTTTGTAATAAGTTATTTCCAAACAAGTTTTATTTATTTTTTTTTTTTTAGAAAACAAAAAATATATACATATATATATATATTTATGTATGTAATGCATTAATTAAATCTTCACATTTCAGAAGGGTTTAAGGAAGCAGCAGAAAAATTTCAGCAAGAATCTGGTATCTCGCCAGGCACAGCATTAGATTCCCTTGATGAAAGAATAAAAATTAGAGATGCAATACAAAATGGAGCAATTCAGGAAGCAACAGCCATGGTTAATGAACTCCATCCTGAACTGTTAGACAGTGATAGATATTTGTATTTTCACCTTCAGGTTTGTTCATTTTCTTGTTATTATCAAGTCAGGGGCTTGCTCTTGATTAATTCAATTTTAAGAAAAGAAAGGAAATTACCAAATAGAGAAAGGAAATTACCAATAGAGAAATTTTCTCATAAAAATCAACCAAATGGTTGATAATGGTCATAAGAAATGCTGCTAATAAATAATTCCTTGTTATAATTCCTTTTAGCAATTGCATTTAATAGAATTAATTAGAGCAAATCGTTTGGAAGAGGCATTGCATTTTGCTCAAGAGCAGTTAAGTGAAGCTGGAGAATCAGATCCTAGTGCATTAGCAGAGTTGGAAAGAACCTTAGCTCTTTTGGCTTTTGAAGAACCTTTAGCAAGTCCTTTTAGTGATCTTTTACAACCTACACACAGGCAAAAGGTAAAACTTAATTTTTGAAAACTGAAAAATTTAGCATTGAAGATTTTATAAATCATTATTAAACCAGTCCTCTCATCTAATCTATATCTCATAATCTGTTCTAATAAACTTAAATAGTATGTGATATTAAATTTTTTTTAAGAAAGAAAGTTGTAGTGGTATGCATAAAAGGAATTTTTAATATTATTAGATCATAAAAAGCAAAGTTTTACTTCCTTTCAAAATAAAATGCTATATTCAAACAAAAAAAGGAAATATATATTTTTCTGTTCACTAACAATTGATTTAATGAGATTTTAATCTTTTTGGAATAACTTGCACTATTAACTTAGTTAAATTATTATCACCATTTCATTTTACACTATTAAAATATATAATAATTCAAAATATTGCCCATCAGTTTCATTAAAATTTTAAACAATAATCTCAAAATATCCTGTTAATGAGAAAAAAAGAAATTTTTAAGCTTCCAATTGCATTTATAATAAGTTCTTTTAAGTTAAAGAAATATTTTTAAAAATTTAAGCAAAGTATTTGCAAGAATTAAATATTTCTTTTTGATTAGATTATAATTGAAAAATAGAAATTATAATTAAAATATGATATATTTTCAATTTAGATTGCTAGTGAATTAAATGCAGCCATACTTAAAATGGAAAATCGTGAATCAACGACACCTAAACTTTCAAATCTTCTGAAAGTTATATTATGGGCTCAGGATGAATTAGACAAGAAGAGAATCAAGTTTCCCCGACTTAGTGATCTTGGCAGTGCTACTGTTACCAGTCCAAAGTAAAAATTAATGAAAATATAAAGAAATTGTAGCTTATATGTTTTAAATTAACATTTTCCAACCAAGTCTCCAGCTGTTCAGATTTTTGTTTTAATTCTCTATATAATTATATCTGCATGTTTTTAAAATTATTTTTAACATTTATTACATTATAATGATTTATAAAAAGTAAAACTGAATTGTATGTTGACTTTCCAAAGAATATTAAATGTGACAATTATTAAATATTTTTAGTTTTTAATACTTAATATAATGGTTTTAATCATGCGAATTTGTTTTATATTTAAAAAAAGAAAATGTTGAAAAAAGTGCGTAATAATAATTTGTTTTAAGATAATCATTTTTAAATCAATTTTTAATAATTCAGAGTTTTTTTAAAAATATTTATTAAAAATTGATTGCTGATTGTCCAAAATGAGTAATTTCCTTCAAGTACTGCAAGAAATTTCTTTCTTATAAAACTTAGTATTTTTCTAATAAATCTCTGCCAAATTATCTAAATTATGAAAAATGTGTCCGTCGTTTGTGACGATTCTGAATCTTGTTTTTTTACTTATAGAAAAAAATTAAGGAATTGCATCAACTTCATTAGTGCTCACATAGATATTACTCGTATATTCTATAACATTCATTTAAATTGCTAATTGATACTGCTGCCAAGATGGAGAAGTTATCTTTTTTAGTAAGATTAGAGCCTCACAATTGTTTATGCATGCGTAGAGAATCTACTTATTATTAATATATTATTAAGTCCTCGCGAAACAAGATTTGTGCACCAATAGCAATAAACATCATAAAAACTAATGAGCAATCATCTTTTCATAACGTAAACACTCCTATTTAAAAACAATTGAAATTTTCTTGATACTCAAGCAAATATCACAAGGAAAGCATATTAGAACCGTGATACATAACATCGGAGTGTCGCAATGCAATTGTATTTCATTATATTTCACACAGTATTATATTCAATTGCAGAATGTACGTTTCGATTTGTCAAAAATCTTAAAAATATTTTATCGACACGTTTTAATTTGTAAATTTATGTAATTCTCTTTTTTGACCGAAAACCATTGAAAACTGCTACAAAGTCCGGTGCAATTTCAATGGAATTTCGTGCACGCATTATATGTAGCTCCTAATAACATTTAGTTGGCTAATAAACGTAATTCACATTAACATTCAAGTATAGAGAGCATGTTCGTGCCATCACATCCGATTTCATTTTCGCTTGCTTCTGAAAAGAATGCTACACATATATTTTTTTTCATCCTGCTAAATCCATTTTTTTTAAAATATATTATTATTAGTAAGTGAAAAGAAAAGATAAATCTTTCCATAGCAATGTATATCAATATGGAATATCTTTTCACCCATTTCCACACGCTTTTTATTATACTTAAATTTTTTATTGTACTTAAAAAATATTTTATACCTCCTTAAGATTGGTACAAAATGTTGCTAAAGAAAATAAAATTCACTGAATTTAAGAATAAACGATTTTTTGAATTATTTTAAGCTTATTTTTTTGAAG
>JAOWBB010004463.1:0-34223 GCA_028565995.1 Ricinus marginatus | reverse complement strand
CCCCAAGAACGTCTTTTTCCTGCAGGAGCAGTTCTCCGGGAATCAATTTCGCGTAAAATCAAAAGGCTTTCCAGAGCCGCCGTCATTAAGGGGGCGAGAGCGACGAGGCACTGCGGCTTTTCGAAGCCGACCGCTTAAAATTTGCCTCGCGCAAGATTTTGGAGTTTTCCAGGGGGAGAGACAGCAGAACCTCGGGCGGATCGCGGATCGCTGCCGGTTTGCTTTCCGACCCGCTCACGCCGAAAGGTTCGCCACCCCCCCCCCCCGGAAAAAAAAAAGGCACGTTCTGCAAGGGAACCTCTCGGCTGACGTGACCGAAAAAAAAAATTTGCTTTCAAGATCGTTAAAACCTTTCCTTATTTTGTTTCTTCCTCGAGCGCAAACTGAAACTACCGAAATTATAGTTTATCGGCGTTCGTTTCATATTCCATTTGCTGTTTCCCCGTTCACCCAATAGTCGGTGATTCTGCTGAAATTTCCTTGGTAAAACCCTCCTGCGATTTCGCTGCGGGAAAAACGGAGTGTTTGCACTTGAACTGATTGACGTTTCATTTTCGCACCAGCACTTGATGGACGCTCTCTCGCATGGAGATCATGTTTATTGCATCCTGTTGAATTAGAATGTGGAATTTCAATACGCCCATTGTCCGTCCCGCAGAATAAGAAGCATTGAAGCGAGGCATTTTCAAAATTCGCCGCGTTTCAACAGCCGCCGAATTGGATAGTGTCATTGTAACAGTCTTCATTCTGCTGCGGGATAAATTCAAATCCGCAGTAATATCCGGTAAATTTCTTTATTGTTGTGCTCAAAAACCTTAGCACCCGATCCAAGATTTAATATCGAATCCTCTTCGCCGATAACCGTGCCCCGGGCAGAATTATTTATACACTTCTGGAAAACTATAATATCCCTGCAATATAACCTCATTCATTCGAAATCTATAATAATATTTTACGCGTAAATTTTACCTCCAATTTATATTTCCCACAAAAATATACGGGTACAAAAATAATTGTTATTTAACGCTAATAATCGGTTAATAACTTTTTTTTTTTTTATTTTTTCATTCCCAAATTTTTTGATTCCCTGATGCCTTTTCCGAACTCATTGTTTTCGAATACAATCGCTAATCTCCTCCCTGGAAAACTCCCCAAAGGTTCACCGCTTTTCCAGAATCCGTGTGGAGTGCGGCGATTCCCCAAATTCACAATATTTCGATCCGTCCGAAAAGGAAATAATTAAATAACGGAAAAAGTTAAAGTTTTCCGTACTGCTCCGAAAAGTTACCTACTCAGTTTTCTCCATGATGTGTAGGCTGCCACATATCTATATATATATATATTTTTCTCTCTTTTCCCCTTTTGCATTTAATTTTCTTTGCATGGATTGTGGGTGTAACGTGTGGATTACTGGAGGAAACGAAACCACTTTCGGACGTAAAGGTTGAAAAGGGAAAAAACCGCTGACAAAGAGCTTTCGCGAAAAGCGGAAAGGCGGAGGAACAGATTAAGCTCCATGAGATTTTTGCCTCTTGCCATCCGATCAAATGCGAAAATGGGGCTGTCAGCGACGCCCGCCTCCCGAGGTTTTTTTAGAAAAACCCCGAGAATAATGAAAATCTATTTACTTTTTTTCAAAAGAAAGAAAAATCAAACAGCATTTATTCTCGAAAGACTGATTTTAATTAACTATGGAGAAATGCAGGAGAGAGTGTTTTTTTTTTTTTTTTGAAAATTTTAATTTTCCGATTTTCCGAACGAGAAATAAAAAAATAAAGATGAAAGGAAGAAATAATGCGAAAAACATGGAATTCAAATCGTTTCGGATTCGGGAGAGCGATTTCCAGTGCCGCGAACGGGCCCGTGGAATGCACCCCCGCGAACAGAGACCGCGAGGAAAAAGCGGGTTCGGGGGTGCAAACCCACCGCAGCTTGGGCTCCTGAAGAGCTCCGTCCGACGACGGTCTGGAGGCACCGCGCTCATTTCAGCGCTGGAGAACGAAGGAAATGAGCTTCTGCTTTTGGATTCGCGGTGTCGGATTGGTTTTTCTGCGTCGACCGGAGCGGAAGTGACCGAAGCCGTTTCCCGTTTCGCAATTTCCGAACGCGGGCTTCCCGACGCCGAGCCGAAAATGCGGCCGATGCAAGCGGCGGTGGCTGGAGAAAAAAAAAAAAAAATTCCCCAACCGCAGCGGGTTTTTTTTTCCCTCCGCCGATGGACGGCTTCGAACGTGGCAGATCGGAAATTTTGACACCGACCCGGGTAACCTTTCGGGAATTTCGGTGCGGCTTCGGCGCTTGGCTCAAAGGAACCTCGGCGAAAGCTTCTCTTTGAGGCGCTTCCAATTTGCATTTTAATAGAACTCCGGCGCGGGCGTCGCTTGCTTTCAGCGAGGAAGACGTCGCTTCGGTTTGCGATCGGTGTTATCGATTGATATCGCGCGGCGGAATAATTTTCGGGTGCGAAACGGAAAACGTTCAAAAAGCGGGGACCGAATTTCGACCGCCAGGAGCGACGGATCGGACCGGCGACACATCTCAGCTGCGGAGTCGAATCCTCCCTCGGAGAGTGGAGGGCGAAGGGATGAAAGAATGGGAAGAAAGGGGAATCTCATCGGGGAGCGTCCGGGGAGCACGGGGGCGGATAATCCCGAGGAATTCGGGAACCTCGGGGAAGCAAGAGCGAAGACTTCCGGCGGCACCCTTATCTAAGGCCGCTTTTCCCGAGGGTTTCGCCCCCGTCGACCGCACGCTTCGTCCCGAAGCAACAACCGCCTTCGGGACCTTCCGGGACCTCCACTCTCGCCCTTAATTTCGAAATTGTCGATATCGACGCAACCCGTCGCACTCAGACCGCCGTTTAACTGCTCCGGCTGGACAAAACTGGAATTTAAGGCGGAAGAAAAGGTAAATGCTTCCTCGGAAGAAGCCCTTCGAAGGGTCGATTCATCCCTTACTTTTATTTACGTGATCCAATTATCCATCGATTGCAGTCCGCAACGTTCGGTCCGGAGTTTCGCCGAGTGCCGGCCCTGCGGGTGCGCATCTCTTTTTGTTTCCGCACTCCCGAATCCGTATCCGCTACCACTGGATTGCCGGAAGTCGAACGCGGTCGAGATCTCGATCGGAGGTGACCATCTCAGTGAAACGGCGCTTGCATTAACCGGGGTATCGAAATAATCGTGGCACAGTCACAATCGTCGCCGCTCTGAGAGCGATAAATGAAATTATTAAATTAATTAATTTTCATGATCCGCGAGACGGAAGCGCGACATGCGGGCCCGACGAGCACGGGGGTTGCACTGGCGCCTGGGAGCGCCGAAGCCTCGCGTCTGGAGTTGGGAGTGGTCGCGCTGACGCTCCCCCCTCCTCCCCATCGATTTCTTTTTTATTTATCTATTTTCCCCTGCATCCTCGTTCCGATTCTCCGCCGGCGTCTTCGCGTTCGGTCATTTTGCTGTCGGTCCCCGTCTTCGGGGCAGGGCGAGTCGGCCGAGTGGGGAATCGGCGTATGCAGATGCGATCGCGGAGAAAAATCTCGAAAAGCAGGATCCGAATGAGGTTTATTTCACCGGGGGGGGGGGGGGGCGGTCCCGTGAATAAATCCATCCCCGAAATGGCGCAAACAAACGATTTTAGGAAACAGAAAAGACGGCCTCCTGCCCGAAGCAAAGCCACGTTATTTTCGAAGGTTTTCCGTAATACGTATTCCGCTCTAAAAACAACATGAAAAACGGGATTAAATGATGACAATTTCCGCTGACGTACAGCCCCGAGAAAATGATTTAGGTTTTCTTCATATTCCTCGAGCTTGGAAAAAGCGGATATACATATTTTCGATAAGAAACAAAATTTCTGTATGAAATAACGTCTTCTGACGGCGAAGGAGTCGATCCTTTGCGCAAGAGGACTCGCTATTTAGATTCCTTAAGTTCAGTTTCTTATAACACAAGAAAAATAAATAAAAGAAGGCATTTATACATAAATAGAAATGATAAATGTGGAAATAAAACCGAAAAAAAAACAAAAACGGGGATTACAAACACGAAGGGAATTCAGTTTTTGTTGTGCTACGCCTTACACCAATATCTAAAGTATACATTTTACGTCGAAAAAAAGACTTTTGGCGGCGATGGTATCAGACATCCGGTACGGTAACCAGAATTGTTGCTGTCGTACCAAAAATTCTGACGCGTCCTAAGCCCTTCGCCCTTCCTCCCGATAATCTTTCCGAACAGTTGCCGATTCCGCAGCAGCCGGACGCCATCCTGATGACGACTCGTCCGGCGCAGCATTTCGCGAGATGACAGACGGAGGCGGCCACCCGAGGGCAAGCATTCGTGACGTTTTTATTTTCAAAATTGACGGCGTCGAACGGCGAAAAAATTTAAGCGGTCAGCATTTTTGCGGAAGAACCTGTGGACGGCCTTGCTCACGGAGACCCGGCCCGGAGGCGAACCTCCAGTTTCTGGGCAGGCTTCTGTTGGACTCGAAAGATTCGGGATCGACGGCGGTCGGGGATTGCGGCAGGGCCGCGGGGCAATTTACGCAACGACTTTTTCCGGCTGAGAGCAATCTGCGGCACGCCGCGCTATGGTGGAGGCAGGGCCGTAGCAGAATCCTTAGGGATAACTTTTTCCCGCGGAAGCAATCCCTCCGGGATTTGACTTCGGCATCTGGGAGTCCCGGAAACGCCCGTGGAAACTGATATGCTCGTCCGGCACCGCCTCCGGAAGGGGTTTCTCAACCTGACTCTCCATTTCCGATAGCCGGCCGAGGTTATCAGGCTGAAACTCTCCTTAGATGAGCCGGAACACCCTTCCGCCGGACCTTTCTCGGGCCTTTCCCGCGAGGGGCTCCAAGCCCCGAAGGACGATCCAAGTCGGTGGCATTGCGCTTGGATTTGGTTGCTTCACAAAGTTCACGCTTCGGGAGGAGCCCGGCAGCGGGAAATTGTGATTGATGTTCGGCTGTCGCGTCGGATCTTTCATTTTCGACCCGAAAAAACCGGATGATCTATGATGGCATAGTTTCTGTAAGCAATCTCTTAAAATCATCTTCTCGTCTATCCCAAAAAAAAAAAAAACGAGAATCTCCTGCCCGGAGATTTTTTTCTTTTCCGGTGGATTCATCTTCGATTCTTTACGTGAATTTTCTCCAGAAATGTTCGAAATTTTATACGAAACCGCTTCCATTCGGGTCGAAGTTTTTCAATGCATTTTCTCCAAATAAAAGGAAAATGATTCGAAAATCGCTTACGTCCGGAATTAGGGACGAAATATTTTTGAAACTTAAACCGGATCTTGCGTTCGCAATCTGAAATTTTTGTTCTTTTTGGAGACGAACTTCCTCCAGAATGCGGAAGGATGCTAACGAGGGTGGGTTCGTCCCTTAAAACTGCAATATCCCTAAAAAAGGGAATTTTAAAGTGTTCATTTGGCATATATAAAAAAAAAAAAAAATGTTAAGGGATTAGGTAAAAAGTTGAGATTAACCTCTCGTGGAAGGCCTCTCTGCTCTCGAGGGCCTTTTTTGCAAAAATCCTCAGCTTCCTTTTGTTCAAAACCTTATGCTGAAAATTAAACCGTTTCAAATTTCCTGTCGGAAAAAGGCTCCGTCCCCGGCCGCAGCGTTCTCGCGGGTCCCGACGAGGTACGGAAACCGACCGAGAGCTTGACATCTCCAAGGGAGGACCCGGAACCTGGATCCCGCAGATCCGAACGGTTTCTTCGACAGTTCCGCTTCCTCCCGGCGTCAGCGACCCGCCGTGCCTTGCAGCACCTTCCGAAGCTCACCGACAATCTGCACAATCTCCGTCGCCGCTGATTCCTCCTTTTAACTGTTCCTCACCTTTTTTTTTTTTTTCCTCTTGTCCGCGCTGCCTCGAATCTCGAAGCCTTCCTTTCGGATCTTTCGAACCGAGTGGAATTGGACGTTTTCCCTCGGAAACCTGATTCCTTGTGAGCGGGAACAACTTCGCCATTTGACAAACTGGCGGGTGTGCCCCAAAAAGCGCTGCCCGATTTTCCGAACCTAAACCACTTCCAGTTCAACCTGATCGGCAAATGGGACGGAGTCAAGAGATCCTCAAATAAGGGAACAACATAGCACCATAACTTTGTCGCTCAAATTTAAAATGCATTTTTCGAAAAAATTATCTTTGCCTTTGTCTTTCGCGAGGGATGTGTTTTTGAGCTTTCCGTGCTTGATCAGCAATCGCGGGCGACGAATGAAACAGGAGCGATTCTCATTTAATTTTTGCATTAATCCTTTTTTCCTTTTTTTTTTTTTTTTTATAAATTTATCCGTTCAATCTGCGCGTCATTTTTACTCTCCAAAGTAAAGTTAATAAAAAATCCCCGTAAAAAAATAAGAATATAATTTCGCCGTAAGCGTTTTATTCTTTCGTGTTCCCGAGAGCTCCCGAGGGACGACGTTTGCTGATGGTCTTAAAAAAATTATGGAAGCCGAAATTTTTTCGCGTAATCTTCCACAGAGAACGGAAACACAAATATAAAGCATCCTCGGGCAGCCATTCATCGCTTTCCATGGTGCGATCCGGATAAAATCTTGAGCGTGGCACCAGAAAGCGAAATTCAAATAATTGCCCTGATAATAAGGAAAATTATACCGCGCTGGTAATCACGGGCTCACTTCACTTTGTCCGGGGTTTTTATTTTCCGCGTTTTTAATGTTACGCTTAAAAGTTAAAAAAAAAAAAAGGGGGGGGCAAATTATATTTCAAAATTGAGAGTTTAAGAAAAAGTGCTCACGGGATCCCGCTTTTCCGGAGCAGCTTCGAAATGTTAAAATTCGTCGTCGGGCATCTGACTTTTTCTTTTCTTAGCGCCTCAAAGGCGCTGAACTTCGGCAAAAATTTATTTGGCTGGAACTTTCCTTGCCTAAAAAACGGTTTTTCGCTCCTTGTGCGCAGCACCACGCAAGGGAAGAACAAAAAATTTCCTCCGTGCAGGGCGGTTTTTCCTCATTTCCCTTCGTTGTTTTCGCCGCATGTCCGAAAAATTCAAAAGCCTGGGCTGGAAAAACCTTAAATCCCCCCCCCCCGTTTTTTTTTCACCGGCTGAGGAAAAGGTTGGCCGGGGGCCCGAAAAAAAAAAACAGATCGGATAATCGAATCTGCAGTAAAGCAGCCTTTCTGGAAAATTCAAAGCGAATTTTCGCGATTCCCACAGCGAGAGGCTAAAAGGGAAAGATGCAGGAAAATAAGAGCGGGACCTCAGGGTAAAAATCACTTTTCCGTCGAAGTTTTTTCGCCAAATCAGCGTATGGAACGCGCGCGCGCCCAAAAAAAAAAAAAAGCTGCTTAAATTTTGCTTATTAAAACAGTGGAGGCAGCCTCCGCGCCCGCGCGGCTGGAATCGCGGAGGCTTCCAGCACGAGAACCGCTGGAAAACTCAAATTTTCTTCCTTTCCACTCGCTCCTGCGATCTCGTCCGTCAGCGAAGCGTTCGGTTTGAGTTACGCGAAGCTGATTCGAACCTCCTGGGGCGACTGCGAGAACCACCCGCTCAAACGTCGAAATGTTTGACTCCGGCCGACGTGCTGACGTTAAACTTTTCCGCCGTTCCGACCTAAGGATCCTGCAAGAAGTGCGTTTTTGCGCGGCGCCCGAACCTGACCCAGCACGCTGCGGCTCGCCCCTTGCACAGCAAAAAGCTTTCCGTGCAAGGTGACCCTAACTTAAGCTTTTTATGCGTCCCCCGGAGATATTTCTCCTATCCGAACATTTTTAAAAAGTTAACCGACGAACTTTTACCTAAAGCCGTTCAGTTCTCCGCCTGAGAATGTCCACGGGCAGAGTGTTCGCGCACGGGAGCCACTCCACGAAGGGATTGACGAGTGCGGGATGGCGTCAGTGATGGAACCTGAACGTAAGGTATTTTCAGAATTCTCCTAACGCTTATTTTTATTCTCAATTTTTATAAATGGGCACGGATTTCGTTTGCCAGGTACAAAGCTGCCGTGGGTCGTCAACCCCTTTCCTCGGTTACATTTCCATCATCATTTTTAAGTTTTCCCTCACTTTGTGTTGTTTTGCATTATTTCAAAATTTTGTACAGGCGAAAGGCTTTCTCCCACAACTTTTTTCTGGTTTGAAACTCCTTCGTTTAGGTTCGATAAATAGGGAATTTTTTGAGGTTTCACTCTTTAATTATGATTTTTTTTTTACTTTTTCAATGTTCTCAGTGCTCCCTTTGCATTTCTCCAGCTTTCCGATGTAACGTGAGGAGTTTCGGCGGGGCTTCGCTCTCCGACTTGATTTCGTTTCCGGAGACAACAAGTGCTGACGATTGAAATTATCCTGTCGGGAAAAATGGCACGTGATTTAGGTCAAATTTTGTGCTTTTTACTTAAAAATTTACGCTCGATTTTTTTTTTTTTCCTGCCGAGATGATTTCGCCTCAGTCTTGTGACGCAACTTGAAGCTTCGCCCCGTGTCAATGCTGCTGTCCCAAGAGTCCAGTGTAATGGGAGAAAAAAAAAAAAAAAACAGGAAAACCTTCGAATCCATTTCGGACCGAAGCTGTTGTTTTTTCATCGGAGGCAGAGTTCAACTGCACAATCTTAACCATCTGAGTAAGAGTTTAATAAATCTGTTCCACTCCGGTAACGAGGTAAAGTAACCTTTTCTGCGGGCATTTTCTGCATTTGAGTTTGAAAGTATTTTTTGTTCAACTTTCAGGAAAACTTCCGAATACATCCGAACTATCCGAGAGCAGATATGTGGCCACGACCGTGCTCCTTATTACCTGAAGATTATTTTTATACTGTTAAAATTCGATGGAAACCCCCCAAACTTACCCTTTATCGAAATGTTTCCTTGCATTCCAAGCGAAAATTCCTCTTTTAAACTTTTTATTTCATCAAATATTTTAATCTTCCCTTCAAAAACTCTTTGTTGCTTTCCGTCAATAACACAATAAACTCCCATTTCAAAAAGGTTTCCTTTTTTTTTCATTTGCGATGCTCTTAACTTGAAGTTCCGGACGGCGGTTCTTAAAGGTGAAATGAAAATATAGTAGTTTAACATTGCTTAAGTAAATAATTTAGGACTCGTATCCCAAGTGCAGGACTGGAGCCGAGAAAGTTCGGGGAACCGGCTTTTGGAATTTCGGAAGTGGAAACGCAGCTCCAGCTGACGAGCAGCAGGAGCGCTTTGTGCTAAGAAGGGTGGCACGGAGATTTTGCTGCAGGATGGCTCTCCTTCCCGAGTAAGAAGCGGTGACACCGCCCTGATGGTCGGCGGAAAAATATCCTGCCCGGCGCGGGGGTACGTCTGCGAAATCGTTGGACCTTGAGCGAGGCAAGTTATCCCGTCCTCGAACCTTCTCACCTAAGCATCAAGCGATGAGGAGGTTCGAAGTGCAGTCCTGGGATCGCACCGTCTTCATCGGTGCGGTCGATAACGGCAGGAGATCTCGGGCAGTCCTTCTTTTCGCACACCGTGATTCCAGGGGGAGGGAAACCGAAGTCCGGTCATCCGAGCGATGAGGCTCGCTTGGCCAGGGGGAACTGAAACCAGATAATGGTGGATTTTAAAAAAACAAAGAAAAAAAAAAAGAGTGAATGTCAAATTTGCGATCGCGAACAGAAAATGCTGCTGTTGCAGACGCTGGAGAGCGATTCCGGAGCAGATTGTAAAGAATCAGTCGGAGGGATGATCCGCACGACGGCGGAACAGCGGATTCCGTCGAAGGTTCACCGGGTACCCGGACCTTAGGACTTCTCGGATGTGAGAGACGCCGTTCGAGAAAAAAAAAAATTGTCCGGGGGATTGCTGACGGGAAACGCCTGGAAAAAGAAGCCCTTCTGCACTCTTCGAAAGCCATTTGGTGCGATCCGCCGCAACAGGATCTGCCGAAGATCGGATTGGTGCAAAATTTTCCGATGATGAAACATAAAATTAATAACATATAATTTAAATGACTTCTTTTTTATAAAATTATATTTATGAAGCTGCGGTTAAATCCTCGCTTCAGATATTTACAAATGTTGCAGATCTTTATCGAACACAACTGCCAATTGCAACTCATATCGGTAAAATGCTATTTAGATGGCAACAGAACGAGGAAAATGTTTCCGGTAAAAAGGATCATTAAAAAATCTATCAAACTTTTTTTTTCTTCTTCTTCTTCTTCTTCTTATTCCCACTGTCGTAAAGTTGTCGATAATGCGCAGATTTTTGTGATGTCTGCAAATTGGGCCGAATTGTCGTTCCAGACCTCCCTCGAACTTAGCAGAACGGAAATCTTAAAAATGATTCCGGGGAAAGTTCCTTCTTTTGTAAGTATTTAATACTTGAATTAAAATTAGTCTGGAGAAGCATAAAATTCAACTGAGCGTACTCCAGAAGAAGAGTAGTAAAAGAAGTGAAATCGAACAAATTCAAAATTAGCGATTTTACATAAAACCGATACCGTTAAGCCAGATTTAGAAAGTGCAAAACAGGAAAAGAAAAGGAAGGCTTAAGGTACGATCGGAAAAATCTGCAGACTGCGAGGGGGAAAGGTAGAAAAATGCGGAGCTTAATAGCCCAACTTTTTTAATAAAAGGATAAATCGTTTCGGGGAGAAAGAGCAAAAAATCTAACTTCGCTGAATGCAAATTGAGAACTTTTTCTCCTTTCGCCCAGAGGCGATTAAATTCGGAGGCTCCGACTCCGGAAAAAGACGACGCAGGTTCCGATCCTCGCAGGGATCCGGCAGAAGTCGTCCGGCCGCGGCTCCGACCGGCGGACGATCATGGAAAGCTGCAGCAGCTCTCGCTGAGGTCGACGGAAAGGAAACTTCACCTTCATTACGATCAGGAGTTCGAAACGATGCAAAACGAGTCCGGGGCTGTCGCGTGTCACCGCTGCAGAAACGGAGGATTTTCGCCCTCGGTAAGATCTCCAAAGTCGGACCGGGTTCCACTGCCTCCTCACGCGGGTTTCCGCGGGCTCCGTCCTTCGCATTGCACCGCCTCCGAACCGCTCTCTTCGTCGGGGTGAAAAAAAGAAAAGAAAAGGCTGCGGGTACCTGGCGGAAAAACATCGAAATGTTCGGTTCCCTTCCGGAGGATCCCCCCGATTCGCGGGACGTGCAAACCTTTTCGCGTGACGGGCATCCGCCTCTCTCAAAGCGCTTTCCACTTCAAACCGGTCGAGTAAGGTACTTCACAAACCTGATTTATTTCGCTGCACGTGAATCGGCGATCCGAATTCGGGATGGATTTCGACCGGGGAAATATCTCTTAAATGAAACAAAAGGATTGTCTTCTCGAGTCGTGCATCATCCGCCAAGCACTGCCATCGGAATGGTTTGGCACGAAAGTCACATAAGTTTGCGGCTGACACACGTCCGGCACCAGCAATCCATTTGCATGCGTGAAACATCATCATGAACGGTTCGGAACGTGAAAAAGATCGCTTTAAGGAAGTCGCAGGGGGATTTTAATAACCGGCGATGTCAGAATCCGTACATTATGCTGGAAACAAACGCGGGAGGGAAGCGAACGTACAAATGCCGCAGGCGGAATATGGAAGGAAGGAAATCATCCGAAAACCAAATATATAACCGCAGCAGAAGGTTTATTGAACGCTCCCGTCCCCCGATCAGGTTAGGTTATTGTCGAAGCGGAGAAAGGCGTGCCATTTTCTTTTTATTTGTTTTCCCTCGGAAAAATCCCGCTTCCGCCAGGATTCGGCAAATCGTAACGTTGGGCGAAATCGCAGACGGCAGTGAAGGGAGGAAGCATTCCAGCCGGAAGTTCCCGCGAGTTCGCGGCTGCCTCAAACGCGTCACCGAAATGCTCGCGCACGGCCATGCCCGGGCGGAAAGCGCTGGAAACGCGACTCGAATCAGCTCCAGAACCGTCTTCGGATGCGCGATTCCGCCTTACCACAGCGGAGGTGCATTTCAATTAAAACGTCGGGACTGAGCTCATAAGTTACCCCGCGCCGAACCTGAAAATAATGCTCGCTGGGCTCCTTTTCGAAAGCCCGGATCCTAAACCTGGTGATTTCGACGAGATGTCCTCCCGCAGCGGCAAGCCGAGATTTCTCGTCCCGGGAGCAACTCGACGCGCCGAAAAACCTTCCGATGCCTTTCCGGGGTGCCACCGGAGCGCCTTCTTTTCCCTTGCCGTGTTGAAAAGGTTCCTGGGCTTTCGACGGGTACCGCTTTCCAAAGGGGGTGGAGTTTCCCTTGCAACTAAACGGAGAGGCCCCCGAATCTGTGCCCGCGCGCTGCGCGCAAGAGGACCCCGAGGTGAACTTGGTCGAAGCGGCCCCGGGGCAAGATTTTACGATTCCTGTCAGGTTCCGGAATGAGATCGGGGATTGGTGAATCACCCCGAACGCTGCCGGAAACCTTCGCACCGAACTCTGAAAGCTAATAAACCGGATTTTGCCCAAAGTCCGCGGCCCGTGTCCGCTCTTCACCGTTTCGTACGGTTAATTAATTCGCACTTTAATTATTTCTTGCCGTCCTTTCGGCAGATTCCAGGACGACAGAAAGGAAAATTCCGCTAAACCGAGCCCAAAATCTCTATAAAAGCCGAGTTTTTAAAGGGGAAAACCTCAAATAAAATACAGAATTAAGCTACACCGAGAGCAGGCTACCATAAAACTGGATAAATTGTCACTATTTATACTTAACTAATCGCTCTTAAAGATAAAACCGTTTAAAAACGATCAACGCTCCTTTTTCGAGTGCTTCATTTAATTCGATCCCCGAGCCTTCTCCACAGTTTTCCCTCAGTTTCCCCTGTCTCACAGCTTCGGAAAATGCATTGCGATTTGGGTGCCTTGCGATGAATCGAATGGAGAAGAAAACTTTTCCGGATTTTTTAAATTTTCCCCGGCATTCGCTGCTGGCATTGCAGCTGGACCCTTTCCAGGTACCCCCGAAAGCAGCGCCTCGGTTCCTTTCCCGTCTCCTCCTACAACTCCGTCCCTTGCATTTTGTTTTCTCCGGGTGGCAACCTTATTCCAGCTCGATTCTTGAACGCCAGGCGTATTTCGGCTCTGCGCTGCGCTGGAAAAAAAAAATCCCCTCCTGCCGCTTACCTGCATTCAAAAGAAATTTGTTTCATGCGCGCGATATGTCATGCAGACATCGCCACGCCGTATGTTAAATAATACATCACTTTCCTGTTGCCGGTTAAAATAAAACTGTTGGCTAAATGCTGCAATTCTCGGGTTTAGAAAGCTGAACTGTGCGTACGGTGCATAATCCGAGTGGCTTTACAAAGATATTAAAGGCTCTGCTGACTGCCGCAAAATTTTTCAGACAGGTTTTCCGGAATTTTGAATGCTGTGTCAAAGTTATGGAAAAGTCTTTTGCACTTTTTTTTCTTTTTATCTATCACGATTTGCTTGGACGGATTAAGCGGATACGACAGGACACTCAAAACTTTTCCGATGCCTCACACGTGAGACAATGATTCCGAAAAAAAGAAAAAAAAAATCGCTGCTGCAGGGCAAACCATCGCCTTTCGTCCACCAGTTGGGCTGCCTTTCCCTCGAGCTTCGGATCGGTAACTCTGAACGGGTATCCTCGGGTACGTCCGAAGAGCACGTTGCGTTCGAGCAGCGGAATAAGAAATCCGGAAATGCGATCGGGATGGAAATTGGACGAGGGAAAGAGCTGCTGAAAACGGTCAGCAATCGTACTGGAATTTTTCCTTAGGAGAAAATTTAAAAAAAAAAAAAAAAAGTTAAAGTTTAGGATTCCGATTCCGAAACGGAGACTTTTGTCTATGCTGCTGCTGCATTCGAACTTTTTTTTTTTTTTCTGTCTGATGAAGAGGACGCGGAAACAAGATCGTCGGGATCCCGAAGAAGAACTTGAAGAACCATTAACCGAAGCATGCGAAACGTTGAATAAAGGAAATTGGTTAAAGAACCTGAGAAATTGATGTTGCTTTTAGCCGACAGCAACTTCACCGTGTTGAAGAGCCTTTTTCGACGCTGCATGGTTCGCGTTAAGATTGGGCCGACCGTGAAATTTTCCTTCTTCGATCGGATTCCTCCCATTTCCTTTAATTTTCTCACTTGCGCTTTTTTGCGCCCGCGAAAACCTTCTGCCTTTTAACCGAGATGTGCTTTGCCGTACTGCTGCAAAAGCATCTCCGGGGGGGGGGTTGTATTCCCGTCAGCGCCTGAGATGAAAGCCGGAAGGTGATGGAACCGGGAGCTCTGCCGGACTTTTGCAATCGCCGCGTCATCCGTTTTAATTTCACTCATTTCGACGGGGAAACCTTTCTCCAGTTGACGAAATCATCGCACGCCTCGGGAATTTTTAATCGACGGCCCGAGGAGACGAGCGCCGCCGCTCGAAAACTCCAGGCGTCTGCTGCACCCTTCCCGGACTCTACCAGAGGCGGAAGCACAATTGCAAGTTCAACAGTTTCGTTATCCGGACCCTTCAAAATGGGGCGGCAATGAGGAAGGAGCATGATGTCGGGTGAAAATTCCAAATTTTACCGACAAGCAGGTTGGGGTACCAGCCGATTCGCGAAATCTCCCGATCGCGATCGTACCTGAATTCGTGCGACGCAGGTCGATCGACTGCTGACGGTGTTTTTTTTTCTTTTTTTATGATTCGACCGGTTGCGAACCCTTACGGGTCGCACCGCGGACGTTCGGAGGCTCGGCTTTCGGAAGATCCCAAGGTGACACTTGTGACATTTATGAAGGTATATCCGCTCCGGCAGCTCTGTCGCTTGTGAACCTTCGTTCGCAAAGGGGGAAGTGTACCTCGCGCGACCTGCACGTCTTTCCCGCTCTTCCTTTTGGGTTTCCTCTCGTTAAATGGGAGTCATTTGCTTTTTTTTTATTTTTCCTCTGCTTTTGCTTTTCCCTTCTCCACGTTTCGCCTTTGAGCGCTTCCTTCCGGTGTTATCTCTGTCGCATACCTGCTTCGGAACGTTGAAGAGCAAATGAACGATCAATTCTTCCCCGTTTCCCGGCAGAAAGAGAGAAATTTCGATTTCGTTTTCCGCTCCGGTAGGCGAACCGTGGAGCCGCGGCAGGAGCGAGGGCGCTCGAACGATCCCGGAAAGACTTTGGCAGGAGTCTGCGGAAAAGGCATCGCCCTGCAACTTTTCCATCTTTCTCTTCCGGCTTTTCTCGGTTCGAACCTGTCCCCGGAAAAGCTTTCGCAACCGTCCGAGACGAGAGCCAGGTCGGATTTTCTCCGCTCAAATCGGTATTTCTCAGGTTATCGCACGAGCGACGGCCCCAGGCAGAAGATGCTTCGACGGCGACTTCCTCTTTGCCATTTGAATCGACCTAACCTTTTCCCTCGGAAGTAGCTCCTGCCACCTTTCCCTAATGGAAAAATCCTCTCCGCAACTTTAAGCTCAAATTGCGGTGCGTAATGGTGATATTCAGAGGGTGGGGGAGAAAGGGCGAAAACGCCACCCGAAGCATAGATGCCTTCCTGCATTAAAAGTTCTTTTGGAGTGCGATGGTTGCGATCAGTCCCGTGAAAAGCCTTTTCGGTTTAGGTTTAGGTGCTGTCGGAGGGGAAGGGCGGCCTTTTGCGATCGAAGCCGGGGGTATCCGAAACGGGCGTTAATGAAAGAGTCCTCCGGGGGAGGGATGCAGGCCAGGGGCCATTAGCAGCAAGTTTAGAAAGAGGATTACGTTAAAGGTGCCAACCTTCAATGGAAAAACGTGCGTGGAGGTACAGGGGAGCTCTGCCTGCCCCCCCAATGGGGAGATTTTCCGCCGCAGCCTTTGCGTCGAGCGAAATTAAATTCTTTTTGGGGGCCCATCACATTTTCAGCGCTTTCACAGCTTTTGCACAAATTTGCAAAAACATTTTAAATTTATTTGCCGGATGAATAAAAATCTATCGCATCGCACTTTTATTTATTCAAAATTTCGCATTTTTGCGAATCCGGAAATATTATTCCTCGCATATGCAAAATATTTCACAATTATTGTGCATTCTGCAGAATGCGATGTATTTTGGTATTCATCGGTTTTATTGATTTTGCAAAAATGCCTAATGAAGCAATATTTACTTTAGGAAAAATAAGAGTTCAAATCACACGTGCTTTTTTAAGCGTGAGCGACTACCTTTTGTATCTTCTATGCTATGCTTTAAAAGAAGCTATTTAATAAAGAAATAATTTATATGGAATATTAAATTTTGAGTTTAAAAAATTAAAAAAAAAAAATTTTCTTTTTTTTTTTTTAAAGTTTTATAACTTTAAAACTTGAAAAAAAGTTTTCAAGTTACAAAAATATTAAATTTGGAGTGTGAAAAGTTTTTCTTTCCCGAAGGATCCTGCTTTCTGTTTGGAGCCCTGAACTTTCCGTGGGACAATTTTCGATTGTAACACAACAACAAAAGGGAAACGGGCGGATGCGGGACAAAATGAACATATTTACGTATCGCATGATGAAAGCATAGATTTTGAGAGATGTTAAGGAGGCAGGGATCGGATCATCTCGTGGTGGCCGAGCTCTGCCGGAAGAGTGTGGACAAAGCGATTTTTGTGCGGCGTCAGTGGAATACCGAATCGGAACCTGCCCGGCGAGCCCTTCCGGTCGACGGAGATTTTTTTTCCAAAATCGTTACTCTCGCTCCCGGCGGGGAAGGCGGACTTCGCTTCCAGTTCCGAACGGCCGCCAACCTTCCTCCCAGGCTCGCGACGAAGATTGCATAGTCCGGAGGGAAAAAGGGACGAAGCTTCCGCCGACGTTGGCTTCCTTCCTTCCGGCTTTCGACGGCGGATGCGGAAATGAGACGGCAGGGCAGATAGGGTCGTCCACCTGGATGTGAGGAAAGCGAGTCCCGGATTTCGGGACCTCGGTTCGCTGCCCGAAGTCCGCGCTTTCCCGGTCCCCCGCGTGAAGCGGCTGAGGATCGCCGAGGAACGGGAATTTACCTCGTTTCCGTGCCGGCTGAAAGAACGGATTCCGCCTCGGCAAGAGACGGCTCCGCCGTCAGGTTGTCGGGAAAACGGACTGCGGGAACTTCGCATGAACGCTCGACCGCAGGAAAGTCGGCGTGCGGAATTTCGAAGTTCCCGGCTTCGCAACTGCCAGAAGTAGTTCTCCTGCGGTTCACGAACCGTTTAAAGGATGAGAGAGGTGCTTTTGGGTGGGTGCAGTTCCTTGGTCCATTGGGAAGGAGAGGAGTCCCGCACGTCCTTAAAAAATAAAAGCACGGAGGCGAAATTTCTAAAAGGAAAAGCTTCATTTTTCGAAAAGCTATGTAGAAATTGCTGGAACAGTCAGGTACAGGGAGACGTTCTCCCACTGGACCTGGGTTTTTAACATTCGCGATTGCCGCGCCGGGAAGGGGAACCAAAATAAATGATTTTTATACATCATATGAAAAATCGCTTTATAAAAGATTATTCATTTACACCATTGGCAACATATAATTACACTTTTTGTGGTTTCATTTTTAATTTTTTTTTTCTGGAAATTTGAATATGACCATTGCAAAAGAGTGGGAATACAAATATCACAAAACGCTTCCATCGCTCTTCTTGCAAGCCTCACGCTAGATGAGGATAAATGAACGCGAACTGTCAAAGAGGAGACAAAGGAAGAATAGAAATGGAACCGAATTCTGGGGCTCGCGGTACCGGGACCGAAAGCAAAGTTTAGGAAAAGACTCTCACGGAGCGCGTGCCATCAGTGATAAAGACAAAACCTGCGTGGAAGGGCAAAAGGAAATGCTCTTGAGAGTACGAAATACATATTGCGTATTTCGGGGGAGGGAAGTTAAGGGATGGAGTGCCTCTCAGAGAAGAGGAACGCGATCTGAGATTCTCGTAGGAAACGATTTGCTGCAGCGACAGATCTCCCGGGTGCCGACTCAAAGCATCAGTGACTGTCATCCTCAGTTTCATTTTCTTCGGTTAAAATTCATACCCAATCTTGTCTGGGGGCCTTAACGATTGGCCGTACGAGCAAACTGGGAGACTGCGCGATTCGGATTTCTCCACGGGAATTCTTCGGTTTTCCCAGCGTGAAAATCTGAAAGGGAAGAGATCGTCGGCAACGCAAACGTCGAAACTCAAAAAAAAAAAAAAAAAAAACTCGTCAGGATCGAGGACGACAGCGAAACCGACGGCGGACCGGAGCCTCGAGGCTCCTCCAGCACCGCAGCCGACATCCTTCCATCTCCAGTACGCATTCCGCATTGCAAATCCACTCCAGCTTTTTTAATGACGCTGGAAAATTTTTTTTTTTTTTTTATTCTCCTTCACTTCGTCCGGCAGGATTCTATCCGACAACAGGTTCGTGCGTGGCAAAAGGGAGGGAGGGGGGGTGACGGAAGCGAGGAAAACATCGCTTAGGTTTATTTTCGCGAAGTGCGACAGAGGCCGAGGCGGGAAAACAATTTCTGATTTTCGGATCGATCGGAGTGCAGATCGGAGATCCTGCTGCCCCTGGATATACCGAAGCTCCTGTCTCTGCGGTGGCCCAATTCGAAGCTGTGAACGTCTCCATTCAGTGAATCGCTTACGACGTCTCCCGTGGGAGACGAGGGAAGCAACCCGACAGGAGCAAGCAACTTTCTTGGGATGATCCTTTATCCGGCGGGCTCAAATCCCACAATTTTCGCTTCTATTTCTTTTACTAAAATAAAAATAAATTTTAATTTTTTTTTCTTTTAGTAAGCGGCCCGCCGCTTTTCCATAATGGGCCCATTAATATCTCTCACAGCGAGGAAAGGGCTCGACTTCAATATCTTTTCATTGTCACATAATAGATGACTTTTTAGCCTAATTTCCGCTTTTCAACCTTTTCAGCATTCGCGAAGACTCATTTTTAATATAAAGCCCTTCTTGCGGCTTATTTCTTCCTCCCAATGAATTATCCCGATTTTTTCTTTTTTTTTTCCACAACTTCCCCTGTCTCGCGCAAAATTTCTTCGCCCCGAGAATGTGATAGATGGCCGTTCTTAAAATTGCGGTGGAAAAATTTTATTATGGGAAAATTTTCGGGAAATCTCCACTTCTCATCTCTTCCCCTTTCAAAATCGCGCGGCGCCATTAAGGAAAGCAGATCGGTCGGAATTAACACGAAAGCTGAAAATAACGTGACCAAAATATTGGAGCTCCAATGCTCCACCGATCCCCCCTCCCGGCCGGAAAAAGGAGTTTTTCCTCCTTGCTTCCAGTCGCCGGCGATGCTGCTGACGGAATCGAAGCGAGACCTCAGGTACCGCCGGGTCAACGAGCGAATCGACGGCTCTCGTCCCGAGCCTGGAAATGCAAAAAAAAAAAAAAAACGCTGAAGTGACACGAAACGCGGAAAAGCCCGAAAGTTGAAATTTCCCGGCCGCGTATCCTCACTTAAGATGCCGGAACCCCGATCCTGCTCGTCTTCCATTTCGATTTTCCGGAAGTGGAAAAAGCTCCGCGTTTGCTCTCGACTCAATGGGTTTCTTACGGTCCGAGTTTCAGAAGCACAAAACCATTCCGCTTCCGGCTGCGGAAAAAGAGCTTCTCGGGGAGAATTAATGAGCCCGTGGAGAGGGAAAAAAAATTGCGAGCAAAGCAGCGTAATGAGCAAAACGAGCCGAATCAATTGCCAATTATCGGACAATGCAGTCCCATCGAGATCCGCGATTCTGGACAAGATCACGCCGCAAGCATTCGGAGGTAAAGTTGAACGGAGCGGGGGGGGGCCCTTCGCCGGCAACCCGGACCGACAGGGCGATCGACACGCTCAAGCTGTCGGCGTAAGTGGAATTCGCCCAGGTCAGAAGAACGGCAGCGAAACGCGAGCGACGCCCGTTTTTGCCTCCGTGGCTGTCACCCCCCCGGCCCCCGAAAAACCCACCCCGTGCCCTCGCGACTGGACAAGCATTTCTAAACAGCCCCTGTTTAAATCTCCGTTCCCCGGAGATGCGCGCGAAACATTTAAACAACGAGACGGAGCATTCCGGAGGCGAAATTGTGATTTCCCCGCCGCGGCGGAAAAATCAATTTTTCCGGCTAATTTTCACAGGAAACGCCTCCGATTACAAGTTCCGGCCGGAGAGCAGACCAGGAAGTTCATTCTCAGGTAGCGGGTTCCGTACAAGTTCCTTAGGTTCGGGTCCGAAGCGCACATCGGCCTCGCGCGTTTCTCGCGTTCTTTCAGGCAGCTCGAAGTCACTTTTGGGGCGCAAACATTTCCCATGCGGAAATCCAATCCCTCCGAGCCTCTCGCCCATTGAATGAATAAAACCGCGGAGAACGGAATCCTCGGCACGCCTTCTGGACGAACGACAGGGATTTTTCGGTTCGGCCCCGTTGTGAGACGAACGCCGGTGCGCTGCTAAATTAACGGCAAACGCGAATGCTTTTCGTCCGTAGGAAAGCCGTTATAAACGACGTGAGCGTTTTTAATTTCGCATTCAGTTTAATTTGCAGCGAAAGGCGGATGTAAATGGAAGCATCCATTATGAAATTGCGTTGCCTTCCTAAGCCGGCGAAGTTCTCATAATGAACCTTCTGAAAAGCGTCGGATCTGAGAAAGAGCGTATTCGTGCATCAACAACCTCTTTAATACTGTCGCCGATGGAAAATAAAAAGCGAGGCGAGCCCTTTTTCGAGCATGCCGCTTTTGAGCACGCCAAAAGGACGCAAAAGCAACAGCGTGCAATCAGAGAATTCCTCTTTATCACGAGTAAAATGATGTTCAGTCGAAGAGTTTTATGTCGCGAGGTTGGTCGCGACTCTTCAAACGAAGATGAGACGCGCAAGAGATCGACGAAGCAACACTCGAACCTTCTTAGCACGTCTTTCGCTCGGTTCTTGCCGGTTGATCGATCCATTATTGGCGTCGACCGTTAAGTGGCGAAATCGTTGGAAGTGCGTATTTTTGTTGCACACGCCTTGGAAGCTAAGAGGGAAATACGTATCAAGCACGGAATGGCGTACAGGGCGGGAAACCGGGTGAAAACGAGCTTTCCACGATGGTGGGGCTCCTGATCTGAAGCGGAAGCTCACTTGTCCAAGACAGCTAATCCTTTAGTCTGAAGCATTGAAGATTGCGGTTTTAAGGGCTGACTCGGAACGTTTCGGATGCAGATTGGTTAGGTGGAGGGACCACTCTGTCAAAAAATACGGTGTTCGGATAATCTCCGGTTGAAGCAATCTCGGTCGTGGATGTTATCTCAAATGCAGATAAGACCCTCTCCCCAATACTGTGTAACTGTCAGAAAATTCTGCATGATTATGGGAACCTTTTATAGATCAAAAAAAAAAAAAAAAAGTAATAACTACGAAAGAAAAATCAAGCGTATAATTCGTTTATCAATCAGTCTCTTACAAAATTACTATACATTAAACTATAAATATTAAGGTGGGGTGATTCATTTCAACAGCATCGGACCTGCTTGCGGGTTATAACACATGCAAAAACAAAATGTTTAAATTCATTATTTAAAATGAAATTCCGTAAACAGTTAAAAATTTATAGCCTCAGCTATTAAGAAAAATTTATAGATATACTCTTTTTGTAAAATTTAAAAAAAAAATACTTTAGAAACTATGGAATTTTATGAAAATACGTTTCGGTCTTCTTACTTATATTATCAGTAATTTATCTTACAGAATCCGTTTATAAAAGAAATCTTCTATAATTTTATAAATTTTATAACCATTAACGATACAAATAAATATTTAAGAAGGAAATTGCTGGCTAATCTTCAACTATTCAAAAGAAAAAACAAAGTTAATTTCAACTTAATGAAAAGAATTATAATTCGTCTCAGATAAGGAAATTGACATTAAATCTTAAGTTATGATTTCAACAGGGGTCCACTTCGAATTTTCTATCGCATCCCAGAAATCGTAATCCCTATTCATTATTTCTTGATTTATTTCGTCCACATCGATGGTCACATTGTGATCTGAAAAATATTTAAAAAAAAACAAAAATTAGAAACAAATTAATTGAAAAAAACCCTTTCACAGCTGGAAAATGATGTCGGAGTTTGTTCTGAAAAATCAAATTCACTTTAAAAGTGAAATGTGTAATATTTTGCATGGAATATTAATATATCTAAAATGATTATTTATAATATACTGTTTTCCAAAAAAATGGAAAGCTTTCAGTTCAATTAGCAAATTTTTTGAAACTTATTATTTTTAATAATTTATCTCATTTAATATGCAATCAATATAATTTATACATGAATATTCCAAGAAAAAATTTTGCAGTGGAAGTAAATATAAGTTGAACATAAACATTATTTAAATGAAAATTAAAATTATACTTCTATAAATGGAAAAAATATTTTCATGCATTTACAATTTCAATCAATTAATTAAAACTAAATTTTATATACCTATTAATTCAAGATCATTCAGGGATTCATTAATATATTCTGAATGCATTAGACTAGTATGGTCTTGTGTATCATAATAAGTCTGAGGCCAAGAATAAGTCTGCCATGCACTTGCATCATAATAAGGTTGAGTCGTGGTATAATCATAAGTTGTAGAAGTTGTTTCAGCTGTAGTAGTCATTGTGGCACTGTAAATAAGAAACAAAAATTACAGAGTTAGAAAATATAATTTTCTTATAATTTACGGATGTAGCATCAAACACCACAGTTGTGTAGATTGTCAAATGCATTACAGCTAAGAAAGTTAGATCAAAATTTAATAATAAAATCAACTTACTCTTTGCTTTTCCAAGGTGTCTTTGGTACTGCACCACTAACTTTAATCGGTCGAGAGCCTAAGCCTTTAAAACCATTCATTTGCAAACAGCAATTTTTTTGCTCTTCTTCAGAAGCAAATCTTATGAAAGCATAACCTTTGCTGAAACCAGCAGAATCAAGAACCACTGAAAAAATTTATTTACTTGTAAATATTTTTCAAAATGAATGTTATAAAAAATTCTTAATAGAATTGAAAACTGGTCACTTCCACTATTCATCTTGAATTGAACTCACAAGGGCAACATGTTGAGCAACAGAAGTTTAGGAGATAATTTAAGAATCTTTCCAAGAACAGGATTGGAGTTACATCCCTCTTCAGATGCCTAAGTATAAGAATTATAAAGTTAAATTTAAATTAATCTTTTAAAATAATAAATTATAAAATTAATTTTATACATTTAAAGGGATTGTAAACAAAATCTTTGCTCATATATGATATTTCTCCATATCTATTTCTGCATATTTCATATTAATATGAGGAGATAACTTTAAAAAATCAGGAAAATGCACCACTAAAACAAGTTTCAGATTTTAAATTGTTGAGAATTTAATATTAAGATCACACTTAAAGAGGAAACAACATAAAGGGAATAAATCAGGGACAAAAACATCTATAAGGAGTCAGAAGATAGTGTACAGTTCAGTTTCATTTAAAACTAAATTTATGAAATAAAATAATGATATACAAAGTAACATAAGAGAAAAGTATATGTAATATAAACTAAGAATTATAACATCTTGCATAAAAACAAAAATGTGCTGAAGCTGAAAACATAATTTACCTTTGGCAGTCCTAATGGATTGATATCTTGATGCAAAACATTTATAAAGAGTGTAATCATCTATATCTGGACTCAAATCCCCTACCCACAGTGAATATTCCTTATCCTGCCCCACAACTGGTCGATTATTGGGTCCAGCATGATTTAATTTGAATCTTACAGGAGGAGATGAATTTGGAATAACTTTTCCGTTTAATTTATGCATTGCAGTCCTCGCCACTTCATCTGTGGTAAAATGTACGAAGCAGTATCCGGCTTGTTCACCAGTTAATCTATTCCTCATTATTTTAATAGCCGTGGGAGATTCTCCCATTTTAACAAATGCGTTCATAAGGAAGCTTTCCGTCATGTACGACTCCAACTAATAACAATTTAAAAAATAATCATACAATAGAAAAAAGCGAAATATTTTAACTTGAATAATTCAGTGATACATGCATATCGGACACTTACCGAGCCCATCCACAACTGACATTGCTGATTCATTCTAATAATTCAAACTTATTACTGATTCGTTAGTTAATGAAGAAGATTAAATAAATGATTGGTAATAAAGAAAAAATGAATTTCTTAACGACTCTGCGTACAAAAGCTGGTTTTTACATCCGCCGAACGATGACTAATTTCCCTGGCGGATGCAGTTACAATGACGGGAAATTTAGTTACGTTCAGTTCGGTTTGAGAACCTGATTCTACTGCTCCGTACATAAAAAAATATTTGTTTTCTGCGTTTAATTGTAAATTTATTTATTTTCTTGCTTTTATTGTTATATTTTGATATCTCTTAAGATGTCTTATGCTTATTTGTTTAAGTATATCATAATAGGCGATACTGGTGAGTATGAGTGTGAATCAATATGCTACCCTTATCTTAAGGGTGTTATCAGCCATTGTGTCAATTTGCCCGAACATCAATTGTATCTTATGAATTTGTAGAAAAAATTCTTTTACTTAAAAAGATATGCCTTTTTTGACCATTTCTCTTGGAGCAAATTTTAATTAATTGATGTACTATGTTTTCCAGGAGTCGGAAAATCATGCCTTCTTCTACAATTCACTGATAAAAGATTTCAACCCGTTCACGATCTTACAATAGGTGAGAAATAGAACCTTGACTTTGAACAATTCGAAGAATATATATAATTTTCAATTTTTTCACAATTTTTTTTACGATTTCTACGTTAAAAATTGATTTTAATGCGCAAAAAGAAGAATTTGATTTCAAATATTTCATATTCAAGTCTTAGTCCACCTTGCTATGAGTAATTTTAATGCTTTAACAAGCTCCATAATAATTATTATAATGAACAATTAAGTTTTTAAATTTTAATATATCACAGTATTTAAGTTTTGAGACCACAGATATGAATTTATAGCAATTGTATTAATATAGAAATGAATAGAATTGCCTAATTTTTTCTTTTTGTTTAATCTCAAAAACTGAATTGTTAAGTAATAATTATAATTTTTGCATTATTATAATTTCAAATAAAATCTTGATATTTAAGAAGCTACAGATTGCCATTTAAATTCCTAGTGTAGATCTATTATAAGAAAAATTTTTTTTTATTGTTAATAAAAATAATATATTTTATTCACCTCAAAATTACGTTGTAAAATATATTGTGATCTTTAAGTAGGCTTTGCATTACTTCTTGAAACTTTTTGCAGGGATGAACAAAATTAGTTGTTAAACTTGGTGAAATTAGTTTGTTTCAAAACTTATTAAAAGACTCATATAGTATATTTTAAAAGATTTATGTTATCAAATTATTAAAGAATTACAATATTCCTTATAATTCATTGTTTTGATCTTCATTTCAAGGAAATTTTAGATAGACTTTAGATAGAAGATTTGATTATTTTCAGATATAATCAGATCCTCTTGTTAGTTCCTCAAATTTATGAGATAATTCATAATTTTTTGTTTAGATTAGTAATTTATAGCATAATTAACCATTTTTTAAATTAGATATGAGTAATCCAGTTCTCTTTTACTTTTTTTTTAAAAGACATGAAATTGTGTTAATTAATCATTTTAATGAATTTGTATTTTTTCATCAAAAAAAATTAATTATTTACTATTATTATTTGTATAAATTTTACTTGCCTATGATATAAATTTGTTTATAAGTATTATCCATATTTTATTGTAGATAATTAAAATTTTAACTTTAATCTTTTTTTACTCTACTTAATTTCACGTAATTCTATTGTTGCTGATTTTTAGTCATATTTTTCGTAATTTTTTAATCTTTGTATCATCTAAATTTTTTTTTTTTTTAGTTTAATTTATCCAACAAATTCCTCATTTTCTAATTTTTGCTTAATTCTATCCGCCTGTAAAATTTCAGTTTATCCTTTTTTTTTGCTGAATTATGTTGGAAAGCTCTACTTTCGGTGCACCTTTGTTACAGATAGATGGAACCGGAATCGGTGAAGCATATGCTGAGTGATGCTTTACATCCAAATTTTTTTTACTCTGTTATTTATTTTATTATATTTCACTTACCCAGCCAAATTGTTTTGGTTTATTAGTCACAGATACCGCAGATATAAAAATATTTTTATTACCATTTCCAAATCCATGTAAGAATTTGACATAATTTTTGTACAACGCAGCTATTAATGTTCATAACTTCGTCAGCTAAATCTGATTGCATGCGGCTAAAAAATCGAGTTCTTTTAATGACCGAATACTTTATTTAAATCGTCAAGGTGTGGAGTTTGGCGCTCGCATGATAACCATTGACAAAAAGCAGATAAAACTACAAATCTGGGATACGGCTGGTCAGGAAGCTTTTCGATCCATAACAAGATCGTATTACAGAGGTGCTGCAGGAGCCCTCCTGGTCTACGACATAACGAGAAGGGAAACTTTCAACCATCTCACAACATGGCTCGACGATGCTCGACAACATTCCAATTCTAATATGGTCATTATGCTTATCGGTAATAAAAGGTTGGTAAAAACGGTCCGATTCGGTTAAAGTTATTTTCATATAACAAATCTCTTTGATTGAATATTTATTTTAAACAAAAATTAACCTGTAATTAATTTCAAACTGATTCTGATTGAAAAGTTCTGAAAACTGCAAGCTTAGTGTAGTAACTGGATAAATAGATGCTAATGAAGAAAATGTAAATGTAAATTATTATTAAATATTAATTTATGTTCAAACTATACTTCGGTTATTCCGCTGGAATTCTGAATTTATTTTCTAAATTTCAGGCAGTTAATTTTTTTTTTTAAATAATAATTTTTCTTTTAAGTTTCGTTATTACTACACGCCAGCAGTTGCTGAATAATGGCAGCTTCCTACGAAAAAATTATTTGAAATTTTAAAATATTTTTTGATGAAAATGTTTTTTTTTTTTTCTTAATTGGATTTTAATATTGTCGTACATATTGATTGTCTGCTTGATGCATGCCATCGATTGTACAGCCAGCTTTAGTGAGGCAAAATTTTCCAATCATTTATTTCAATTGAACTATCCGAGTTTAAAATTTAATATAATTAAAAGAAAGAAGGCAAATTTTAATTTCTCTGCTCACGACTATGTCAGTGATTTGGAAGCAAGGAGAGAGGTCAAAAAAGAAGAAGGTGAAGCTTTTGCCCGAGAGCACGGTTTGATCTTCATGGAGACTTCAGCAAAGACTGCCACGAATGTAGAAGAAGCTTTTATAAATACGGCAAAGGAAATATATGAGAAAATCCAGGAGGGTGTGTTTGACATTAATAATGAGGTAAATAATCTTAAATTTTCCTCTGGACATTTAGTCATTTTACCTTCTTTTCTTAAACCGTAATTTTTTTAAAAAAAAAAAAAAAATTGAAGAAGACTAAAATTAATAGTGCATATACTCACGGCGAAAACCCGTTGTAATTTTCTATAAGAAATCCTTCAATTATTTTGTCTAAACATTTTTGCCTCTTGATTTGAAACGGGCATCATTTTTAAGAATTAACAAGGTGTTCAAAGTCTATGGACATCTCGCATAATAGTTAATCATTTTCACGGCATATTTAGGAAATCGATTTCGCTCTTTTAGTTCTGTCATTATTAATTTTTCCATATGTTTGAGCCGGCAAACTTTTTATGCCCGCCACTCGTTCATAGATACGATAAATTTCTCCTTGGTACCTTGACATGCAATGTTATAATCGCTTTCATAATTCTTATTTTTGAAATGCAGGTCTTTCTGCGTATGATTTTCCTTCATTTCCTGGACCGTTGTTCCTTCGAATGTTTTCCCATAATTGTTATCGCATGAAAAGTTTTAATTTTAAATGTGCAATTTCAGGCCAACGGTATTAAAATTGGGCCGCAGTATTCGCCTACCAATCCGAGCTTGCCCGCTGGAACCGAAGGAGGTATGCAAGGAGGCGGTTGCTGTTAGGAGATGGCCCGCCTCGTTCCGTGCTCCGTGTGAGGCTTGGCCGACCATTGCGCTATATGTTTTCTATGTCAATATCGTCTCCATTATTAATTGTGTGTAGATGATGAAAACGCGATGCATGTCGTTGACTCATTCATATTTATTCTGCGAACATTATCTGTTTACCTAAAGTTTTTATATGTATTTCATCTTTATTTACTTAATATTTCGTTTGATAAAATATAGAATCTCTAATTAATCATTTCCACAACAGTTTAAAAACCTTAAAATAACACATTAAAAAAAGAAAAACTCTAAAATTATTTTCCAGATAGAGTTCAGACGATAAATATACATCTCTTAAAATTATTAACGTCATGCTTTTTAAAACTTATAATTTATAGTAAGATTTATGTATTTTACTTCTGAATATTTTTTTCTTAATATAAAAATATTGATCTCACTCTCTTTGTTTATACTAGAAATCATTTTCTAAATATATGGGCCTGCAAATGAATATTTTCTGCAATTACAACCAATTAAACTTATAGCTGAGCTCTTTAGAACCTTAATTAACACTCATGGTTTTCCCTACATTTTTATTTGATGTAATTTAAACATTTTATTCCCTCTTTTACTTTAGTAAGTTCTTTTTAAAAAATTCAATTTTAATAAAAACTGTCTCGGTATTACATAGATTATAAAAGTTCAGATTTGTAGAATTAGAAAAATGGCTACAAAATCAAAGTTGTCTGAATAAATCTGGAATTTTATGAGTTATGAAAATTTGATTTTATGAAAATAAATAATATTTAAAATAAAGCATCATCTTTTCGTTTAGGAATTATTTCTGATAATATATTACAGTCTGAAATTCAAATATTATTCAATAGATTTGTCAAATGAGCAATGGTTTCAATATTAATTTTCGCAAATTGAAATAATTACTGAGGACTAAAAGATTTTAAAGCAGACTCTAATTCACGAAAATCTTTAATTTTAGAGCAGATGAAAACTTCTGAATTTATTTTTTTGTTTTTACTGCTTTGTAAATGAGCTAATATATATATATATTAGATTTTATTGTAATTATAACATCATATACTATATTTATATATAATATATATATAAAATAAATTTAGCGTTATAATTTTAAAAATATCCATTTCACATTGATTTGATTTGGTTTGTCCTGATAAGTAAAGCAAAATATTTAACTGCTTTTATTAAGGACTAAACCTCCTTAGTCACTCATGCATTTCATTAATGTTCTTATGAGTTTATTATAACATATGAAAAGTTGGTTTAGAACAACTGACAGTTATCAATTGGCTTCGCTTATTCCAACTTACATTTTCGACTGGATTTATGTATTGTCTTAATACCAGTAAAAATAAAATCTCAGTGGAATGAAGTGAAAAAAAAATTACTGTACGGGATAATATTTTTCTGACGCACAAGTCAAATAAAATTCGAAAATGAATTCTTGATTTGTAAATCAGGGAAGAAAATTAAGTCATCTTTCACACAACCATGATGTATCACAATATTTTGAGAATAAATTGCAAATAATTTTAAAAAAAATAATTAGTTAAACATTCTGTTTAAAAATTTGAGTTTATTATAATACATTATCAAAAAAATAAACTTTATCATGCACATTATTAAAAATTTCCATCGCAAGAAACCTTGTAGTACTTTGTTATAAACATATCTTTACATTATTTAAAATAAATTATTATATTTTTTTAAGTACGGCGCTGCAAATATGAAAACCCTTTTTTGAGTTGTATATTTAAATTTATTTCCAAGAATATTTTTTTTGTAATTATGATATTGTGAACTTTATACAAAATATTGCTGATTGCGAGTATGAAGTTTAATTTGTCGGGTTGCATTGTTTTGCGAAGAATTTTTGTGTAAAGAAATTATTAATATTTATGAGGAAAATTTTTATATACTCCTATTATTTCACTTTTGAAATACTTTTAAAAATAAATAAATTTTAAATCAGGAAAAATAAGATTTTACTATTTTCATCATTAAGTTTTTGTGCGCCATAATTTTTTTTACATTGTTTTAAACCTCATAATACATAAGTGACACATGAAATCTTAATTTTTTTTTTCTTTTTTTTATGGTGTTTTAAGAAAATGTTAACAGTTGTAATTTTTTACATCGCTGTATGTTCTTTGCTCATGGTCACTTCTTGTCGTCAGCCTTATTTTGGATTACAATCAAAATCAATGTTTTGTGTTTTTATTGAAATTTTGATTCAATTATTAAAGATATCTTGTCCTCATGAAATGATCTCGTTTACCAAAAGCAGTTATGAAAGTTAAAATTTTATAAAATATTTATATTTACTAGTCAGCTTAGTCGATTGATTAGTTGCAAAGTGCATTTGAATTTGCTCCATAAATCAATTTTAATATTAAAAATAAAATCGCAGTATCTTACTCTTTATGCTTAATTTTCAAAAATCATTCATATGGCATTAGGAACTTTCGCTTTAAATGTTCACATTTTATTTATGCTAACATGGCAATTTACTGAGAACATTTTCAATACCGTTGAAGTCAGTGTATAATTGTGAAACATAATTTTAATATATTATATTTATTTGTTTTAGTTTAATGAGGCTACTTAATTACTATGATATATATATATATATTTTTAAATATCAAAATTTTAATAAATCATTAAAATACCAAAAACCATCTCATATTTATTTACGATTAATTTAATAACTTAATGGCTTTTTATACATTCGAAAATGCCGAAGCTGAAATATAAGAGGATTTCTAAACAAATATATAGCTGTGCTAGATGATTTATAAATCAATTGAAAAATTTTTTTTTTCTTCATTTTGCCTCACTTAATCATTTCAGAAAAGCAGATCACGGAGACAAATTTAAACACACGTGAAGATTTAATGTTTTTCCCCAAAAAGCATGTTATATATTTTGTTTATTTTGAAATGATCTCTGTTCAGAGTGAAACGGTTAAAATTATACAAAATAGATGGCAGCGACAACTGCAAAAATTGCTCGGAAAATGTTCAATCCTTGCTTCTTGCCACCGCATTTGAAATTTTTAACAAAAATTCGGTCAATGTTACCAAAGTTTTAATCTGGTTGAATTTTGTTGTTGCCAGAGTCATATTTTTTTCATGTCTAGCAGTTTTTTTTTTTTTTTTTTTGGTTCCTCAACTGCGAATCTAATGCTTAACTTCGAACGATCCGGATTTTGTATCGGATTCCGAAATTAATTCGTACCTTAACGTTTTTTTTTTATTTTTCCCGAGCGTTTCAGGCGTTAATCTTTCGCCGCATGTAAAAATGGAATTTTTTTTCTCTAATCAATAAGTACGATAAGTGGCAGGAAAGGGCCTCTGCTTAAATGTCATCGGTTCATGCCTGAATTCAGCATCGGGTACGTGAGGTACGCAAACAATCCACATGCCATGTGTGCGTATGTGCGTGAACGTTTAAAATTTAAAATCCGTGGTCTGTTACTCGACGAATTAAACATCCATCTATGCGCAAAATTCACTGGCCGAAAAGAAACGACGGCGAACACAACAGGTTCCCGTTCCAAGCAAAATTATGATTTACAATAAGGATTTCATTGTTTTTAATCAATCTAAACTAATTTAAATTTTTTAAAATCTACTTTGCATCTCGAATGGACGCTCTTGACCGATCATCTGGATATTCTATCCCGGAACACCGAAGTCGGGGACGAGTCATCTTCCTTTCCGCCAGCAGGTCCTGGACCGCCGCGTCCGGAAATCCTGCCGCAAACGCATAAAAATGCAAAAATTGCGGATGGCCGTTTTTGATTTCGCGGCCCCTGTATTGCAGAGCAAGTGGACACCAACAACATTCGCGGGAGCTTATTCGGAACGTGTTCCGGGATCGTTTTACAGTTAAAAAAAAAAAAATTCCTCCGTGGAGCCGCAGAAGAGGAAAATGATGGGGAAAAAAAAAGAAAAATGGCAAGGGAAACGAGAGCGTTGGAGAAAGAAGTTCGCGCCTGGAAATTTTGCGCATTTTTTACCCGTTTTTAGCGGGCAGTTAAAAGTTCCAAAAGTTTCGATCCGGAATTCTCCAGCTTCCACTGGAATCGAAGTGCATCGCCTTGCAGCAAAATTCCCGTCTCATCTCGTTCAGAGATTCCGCTCTCCCCCGCCGGTCAACTCCAATTTTCATTAACACCGACGACGGAAACGACGAACCCGAGCGGTGTTCGAATCTCTTGCGGCCACGTTATTTGTGGCTCGACCGGATGTAAAGTTCACGTTCAAAGCTCGTAAATCTTGTCGCATGGGTTTTCGGTGCGTCCACCTTTCGTTTGGGGCAAATCCTCTCCCCCCCCCCCCGGCCGGGCCGAGCCGGAGCCGCCGGGAAGTCGAAAGGCGAGGGCATCCGGTTTCGCTTATTCTCTCCGGCACCCGAAATCAAGTTGGCGGTGACTCCGGTCGACGCACTTTCGAATTTTCTCGTCCGCACCGAGCGGAAGCGCGGAGCTCGGTCGCCGCCGAACGTTACTGCGCGTTGCGGGGTCGCTGCGGTTCCCTGAACGGTTCCGAACGTCGCGGCGTGATTTTCAAGTGCCGAGGCAGCTCGGGCGAGGGAGAGGGAAGGTGAAAAAAAAATCGCGATTTAAAAAGAAAAATGGGGAAAGAAAAAAATTAGATAAGAGGAAGAAAATTTGCAACGCGAAGCGCGAGGGCCGGCGCCGAGACACGCCGCGCTCCGGTGCTGCTCCTGGCGTCCCGATCCCGAACGAAGAGCCTGTGTTTGGGTTCTGCCATAGCGTTGAAATATATTAATTATGTTTATTTATTTATCTGTTATTCGTGTTCGTCTTGTGATCGTAAAGTGAGATTCTAAACGTAAGAGGAAGCGCGTATCAACCGACCTGGAGTGCAGTAAAATTTTTTGTCATCATTTCTGTTGTTGGTTAGTTAAAATGGCTCAATATCTTAACCAAACTTGGTTAAACCGCGTGTTATCAACGGAATCCTCGTTCTCGTATCCTTTCATTATAATTTAAGAAGATTCTTTTCTTTTTTTCAAAAAAAAAAAAAAAAAAATTCGGCTTTGTTCTTGTGTTTTTTTGTTTTATTTTGAAGAAAAGTGTTTTCTCCTGGGTCGCGGCAACACTTCGAAATATGAATCAGGATACCAGATCTTTAAACTCAGGTAAGAAAATGTAAATTGACGGTCACGCGATGTGTTCGTCGATTATTTGCTCTGGAGATTTCGTTTGCTCATTCAAACCGGTTGGAGACCCGGAATTTTCGAGGGGGAGGGAAGCCGCGAGTGTTGGAGGGGGCCCCGGGGCAGGTTCGCGCGGAGCACAACGGGGGGATGAACGCCCCGGGGGCGTACCTTTTAAGAATTTAAGGCAGAGGCCCTTTCGCGCCTTCCTCCGGCAGTGCCGAAGGATCCAGAAGCCGAATTCGACCCATTCGGCATCCGGTAATCGTTTCAAAGGAAATGAGGTAAAAAAAAAAAAAAAAAAAAAGGGAAGTTTGCGTCGGATCGTTTTTGACTATTTGAAGGCCGCCCATCCGGGGATTTGTCCGTTCGAATTGCATGGAGAAATCATGAAACGAAGCTGCGTCGGAATTTGATGATGGCGAACGCCAGAAAATTTTCCTGGGGTTTTCACCGGAGGCTTTCAAAACGGGAATTTTCCTTTTTTTTAATGGTTGGCGTTTGACGTTCGGAAAAAAAGCTAACATAAATCCCCGGGTTTTTCACAATATGACGGTCTTTGGATTTGGGCCGACGTTTGGAGCCGGCAGGGGGCATGGAAGAGAATGTGGTGGTGATGAGGAATGGGGGGGGGGGGGGAATTTCCAGTCAAAAAATACATTCGCACCGATTTCAAACGAAACTGGAATGGGAAATTTTGAGTTGAGCCGTCAGGCAAGTGAACGGACTGAGAAAAGTCGTTGCGAGGGCAAGTTTTGGGAGAACTTTCGCTTCAGGGGAAGTTGAATTCCGAAGGAATTAGCGCGTGAGGGGCGAGCCGAACAATTTCAGGTTATTGAAAAGACGTCATTTCCTTTGACTTATTGACTTCGCCCATGACCCTCTTCCTTTGACCTCCCCGGAATAGATATTATTTTATACAAAACCACTTCGACCTTTAATAAAATGTTTAAAAAAAAAAAAAAAATTGTTGCAGTCGGAAATATGTGGTTACCTACTCGAAGATCGGGGGAGGGAGGGGCGTTTTCCGCTGCCTCCAAGATAAAGTTAAGGTTCCGTCTGCGGCCGAAGCGAATACGGAGGCCACGCCGCGGGAAAGTAAAAGCGGAATGTCGATGGGTTGGGAGGGGAGGG